>QVRM01001730.1:0-15019 GCA_003439945.1 Dermanyssus gallinae
TTACAGTGACATACTTATGACGAGCTAGCTGCATTATTCTTGTTTCCTCACAAAATTGCTTTTCCTTCTCTATTAAAGACTTGTCGGTCGAGGTGGCATTGAATTGTTGACACGATCACATGTTTTTATTTTCCTATGGATCTTACTCCTAAAACCGTGTGAAAGCTTATTTACAAGTAGCCATTCTATAACTTTGGCGGAACCAAACTTGATTCTTTTTCATACATCAACACGTCATGTGAAATCGACGCCAGTTATATATATATTATTAATATATATATTATATTTGAAACGCAAAGACAGCAAGTTCGTCTTCAGTAGATTAATTGTTATAGTACTGAGTGTCATATGGACACCGTTAAAAGCAACATGGTATTTCATATTGGTTCGAGCTGATTTTAAGTGTCGTCAGGCGGACAAGACTCCACTATATGCCACGCGCCTTCACCACGCGGCGATGCAGCCTGTGATGCAGGCGCGTGAAGGATGTTATGGATGCTCTGGAGAGTTATCTGAACACCAAAACCACGTGTTAGCATACGTGCGCTTCGCAGATGTTTGTATAGAGTGCAGCTATTCGCTGCCCCTTTACGAGGGCAAAATCCCCCTAGTAACTGAGGGGTGTTAAGGGGATACATAGTTAGGCTATATATATATATATATATATATATATATATATATATATATATATATTTACCCTGCTTTGGAAACGCTGTGGTTGTATAGAACATCAACAGATAACAGCGTTATACTGGACTAAATACGCCCGCTGCTAGTGTGAAGTAGTACTGTACATTTTGAAGTCGATATAGTATGTAAGTGGGCGCAGTGGTTGTTCACAAACCTTCATGTCGTTTCTAAATAGCACAGCGAAGAATTGTTGTTGATCATGTGCCGTTACTTGTTCGATTACGTTTTCCTGCGTCTGGACACTTTTAGCAGGTATGTATCCATTATATATATATATATATATACACGTATATATATAGAGACATATATGTATAGCAGTGGCTGAGTACTTCTAAACTTAGATGCGTCTTGCGGAAGACAACTGATACAGTTAGCAAGTACAACAAGCTCGTACACACCTAGCAACATGGAAGCCGTCCGATTGAAACAGAGCTTAGGAAAGATACACTTGTCTGTATAGAGGGGTATATATGTTATACATATTTAACGTTTGATCGCTAATGAGCATCACAGGTCATTGGCGATAATGACATTTAGTGTTAGCTGGTCGTAGTCGTCGGTTCGCTAGCGTTACGCCTCAGTCTCAACTGTAGATAGACAGTTGACCTCACAAAGTCTCCAGCTAGAAATCTAATACGGCAAACGTGAAATTCTTCCCAAGCTGAGAATTTTCCACGACACAGCGAAAAGTGTAGTCGTTGCAATAGATGAAAGAGTTAAGACCTTTGAGAGCGTTTATAAATGGACGTACTAATTGGATGTCCTTTGGTCTGGTCGTATGTTTACAAGTACGGGCAGAAAAAAAGCACACATGTTCCTTGTGTGCTTTTTCTGGGAGCGACAGACGTCAAAGGCTTCTTCGATGTTGAATATGTCGTCGTAGATAGACAGATAGCGTAGAGAATGCCAGAGAATAGAGGCAGGCATAGAATGCCAGATTTCAATAATCTTATACCTCTCTCTTTCTCTCTCGCGTACGCGTTCTAACGAACACCAAACTATCTTAAATGTACACGCCATTCCTCCAGTTAGATTAGCTGCACGTGACTAATACAGTTAGTGTAACGCAACGTACAAGTATAACAACGTACTTCATCCTCCATCCAGCACGCCCTCGTGCAAGAAAGCTATCTTTTGTCAAATATATATATATATATATATATATATATACACATACTATATTAAACGAGCTTAACCAGATTCTTCTTCTTCTCATGTGTGAGTGAGACGGTTATACAACTAGTTAGTATCAAACGTCGAGTAGCCGACGAACGTTGGTCGAACGCCGACCAAACTCGAGGCAGACGCCGAGGCCGTAACAGAGGCGCTCGCCAGGATGGCGGCTGTATGAGGTCGAGGAGTCGTTGACGAATTCGATGACGGCCGGCCGCTCCATTGTCGACGTTACACAGCGTCTGATTGCAGCACGACGTGCAAAGATGTAGCTTGTGGCGCTCGCCCACTATCACACAGTCAGGCTCGCATGAGTCCGTGCAGACGCGCTCGATCGAGTGCGTCCTCACGCCCAGCGACTGCTCGATGTGTCCAGTCGATACACCTGCAACCAACGCATAAACGATTACGTTTGGAGTTAAACGCTCTCAGAATTTTTTTTACGAACAGGTAACAGCAGGGTGGTATTGCTCTTGTCCGTAGTCGGACCCTCCAGACATAGCATCTTGTAAACGCTCTATCTTCCGGCTGTAGAACGGTAACAAGGGATGTGTCTGTACATGATAACTGGCCGGGGCAGTCCGTTGTACAAGTCAGGTATGATCGCGATATTGATAATGAAGATGCCCGAAGGAGGCAATTTGTCAGGCTAGAAAGACTTCTTGAGAATCTCAGATACATGGTCTCGGAAATCAAAAGTATTCAATATGTGCACGCCGAGATTATTTATTCTAGTCATCGCAACAAGTTTCACTCCTCCAATGTGAATAGGGCAATTTAGAGTTTCTCTGCCCCAGATGAAAAACGCAACATTTGTTACGAGATATGGTTAATCTCATTTTCGTCCTTCGCCCGATGAAGTATGCGGCAGCATCTTGACAAAAATATTGTGTTCTTTCGCGTCTTAATAAGTGCGTATATCTTAGGGTAGTCAGATTTTAAAACGTACTTTGTCACAAAAAAATGCTTTACTGTATCCATTCAGCAATTACCATCACATGCTTGTGGTCAGGAGTGCCTTGTGGACAGGCCGAAAGCACGGTTCGATCCCTGTTGGTTGATCGAATTCTTCTTGAGCGATGCTAATTAATAATATATGATAAACCATACCGCTGAGAGTCAGCGGCCATGCTGCCACAAGGACTAGATATCCCTACATGTCCGAATCTCGGTGCATTGAAGATGTACCACACGATGAGTTACAAGCCCGTAGGAACGGATGATGGTCTAGAATTAAAAACAACATCCTTAAAAAAAATTTAATTCTAGCCGAGGGCGCTTAACCTCAGACGTGAGGCAGTCGTTTGCTTTTACTATGGTGCTTTTTATATATTTTCTGGGTGCGCTATTTAAGGAAGTCAGACACACAGAAACTGAGGCGAGGTCCAACTCCCATTGACGGTAAGATTGCGATGAGCATGTTATGGTCAACCCCTTTAAAAGTACTCTTGGGTGTCGGAAAAATGCTATAGGAAGCCCATCTAAGTCCAGTAACGCTAACACAATCACGATTGCATCTAGACGTTCTCGTGTCGCAGACATCTTAGTCTATAACGACCGCCTAAAACGTTGTTGTCAAGCGTTAACATTCAAGCTACAAAATACAGTAGGGGGTAAGCATGACGATTTACAACACTTGTGTGTAAACTTAATCAAATTAAAAAAGAAACATATATATATATATATATATATATATATATATATATATATATTTGCTGTATGTTTTCTTTCATTAAAATCGCTTCATTCGTACAATTACATTCATAAGCATATATTAATTAATTCTAAGCTACGTGAACGGGCAGATACGAACCGCGCATCCTCCGCCCTTGGCAATGCTTTGCGTGCAGGTGCGGAACGTCGCATTGAACTGCGACGTGTTGTAACACGATGGCCCGTCAAACTCCGAGTGGCACTGGTAGCACGAGATGTTCCTTGAGCGACGGGTAGATCGGGTCGCCCGCCTTGCGTCCTGCCACAGCTCGGGCGCCACCTGCGTGAAGCCATGACACACGGGCGTAAGTCAATCGAGTTAATAGGTCAACCCCGTGATTCCATGCACCATCCATAAACCTCGGTGCGCAATTGTTAACAGCGTCGTCATCATACGTCCCGATACATCATCACTGCCACCACCAGGGCGGCGATGCCAACGACAAGCGATATAGCACGAACAAATGAAGCCCATATATTGATAGCAATATTGCATACAGGAACGTGTGCGTAGAAATGCTACATAAAAACAGATGTGTCTGTGTACCAGTCATTATTCGATATATATATATATATATATATTATATATACGTACTAGGTTATGCATGTTCTATCTACATTGTTTTTTACAAGAGCGTAACGTTCCGTAAGCAAATACATCTCGCCATTATCTTATCGACGCAAGTCAAATGCACAGTAGATGACCCATATCGTTGCCTATCCACAGTCGCAGCTTCTACCAGCTTCACTTAGCTAGACCCACCTGTAGCAGTATTTTCACTGGCACTGGCTCCTCTTCTCTACATTTACGTCATTTGGCAAACATCTGAGAGAAAGCGTTCTTAGAGCCAGTAGAAAACACAATATGACGGCACTTACCGATCGTGCTGACCAGCAACAGAAGAGGCAAATAGGCTTGAAACCCCCGCAGCGACTTTTCTCTCGAGATCGACAGCCATCGCGCAGACGCTGCCGGCGCAATGCCGATGCCGACGGCCCTGAGACAATCGCTTTCACCGGGCCAGCTCGTAGCTGAATTCAGCCGGCAGGCGGGTTTTCCACAACCAACCCACAATCGTGGTTCTGGGTTTCGGTTTTGCTTCGCAGGGTGGACCCCTACCACTAACCACCACCACGCCACTTATTTACCGCATTGATATTATGGCACTTGGTGCCCGTCAGTGAAGCACTGATGGCTGGATGCAAAGTGGCTTTTGCCTATGCATCAAAACAGCACACATGACACGTAGCTCCGTAGCAACGGCATTGCGCTCGCCGCAAACTATTTTAATCCGTCGTCGATATACCTTTGCTGGCTTCTTGCCTACCTTTTAAACCTGTGTGGTGGCAAAATTGTAGGCGTATGGTGGAAACTGTGCGAAACGAGGCGTATATCAGGCGACAGTCTGAATACCTCGCCTTCCTTCGGTGGCTGGGCTTGTGTGAGCTGTGCTGTGGTGTGTGGGTTTGTGTGGGTGTGTACAAAAGCACGAAGGTCTGTGCCACCATCGGCACTCGACGAGCAGGAGGAACACAACGAGAAAGACTAGTGGCCTATGCTGCCCATCATCGACAGGATCCGCAGAAGCCGGCCAGCCGTGGTGGGTGATGATATCTCTTTGGAATCTCTAGCGTCAGCCGCCGCAGCAGCAGTGGGTGCTGCTGTCTCCGCCGCCACTGCCCCAGAGGAAAGGGCCGTGGGCGCAAAGGAAAGCTGGGGCGAGAGTTCGAAACACCGCCGCTGGAGCGGAAGGGGCAACACTTGGGGGCTCTGCCGCCAGACATGAGGTGTTGCCATATAGCTTCGACACCCCCCCCCCCACCCCCCGTTCCCCCACACCTCGTCAGTGACCGACTCTCAATGAACAAGCGAGCGAGCGATCGAAGGATAGATACATCGTTCGAATCCACAACCATATGCAGTACTTAAGCACGCTCGTTTCAACGGGTAGCCTGCGTTGCAGCTGCTGCTCCTTCTGCCGCTGCTGTTGCTACCCACTGTTGGTAGCGTCGTTGGTAGCGTGGTTGTGTTCCGTCGTACAACGAGAGCAATACTAAATAGTAACAGTACAGAGGTGCATTCCTGCCTGCACGACGACTAATCTAATAGATGAATGGTCGGGCGCCGGGTGCAAGGTGACAAAGCGATGCAAAGTGAGCGCAAACAAGAGATGTGGAACATCGTCGAACTAGGAGCATCCGCTAGGCCGACAGCTTAGTTTGGATGTTACTGAAACTCTCGTACGGAAACAGCGCACCAGCGCACAGAGAACTATTGGCCTTTCGTAAGTTGCGACGGAAATTGCAATCGGCCTGGAAAAAGCCATATAAGAGTGCCTACGAGCGTGTGTGTGTAGTGTTTGTTGGTAGATCGCAATTAACTTGCGCGATTTCCCTTTACATTGTAACACCTTTGTTCACGGGCAGTTTGGGCAGTTGTGAGGTTCGACTTTGATTAGACAGTCGCCAAATCATCTAAAAGCTGGCTCTATTAGTGGGCTGGCGATGGGCCAGCTCTGCGCACTCGAAACGGCAACGACAGGTTTTAAGTTAAGATTGTTCCGGGTGAATGTATTTCAGGTATATTCATCAAGCATCACGATTGGTAGGTTTTAACAAACTTTGTCCATGCGTACGAAAATCCATTATCATGACGTTACTGGTAGATTTATCTCGACGCACTTCATATGCCCAAGTATTATATATAATATATATATATATATATATATATATATATATATACGAGCTCCCTGAGTCTTACCCCCAACGCGTCCCTATCGCGGCAACACATCCAAGGGCCCGGCGTCGGTGTTCTCTGGGGTGAGAGGCTCAGACTCTATGTTTACACACTTTTTACAGTGGCTCGATTAACGAAAAAGTGTATTGTGTGTTAAAGTATTGTTAATGGTTGTTTGTCAAGAACCTGATTGATTACTCCTGCTGTGCTGATACTATACTGCCTACCTCCAAGAATAGAGGAAGACGGTTAAGTGATACTATACATATGTAAGTGATAGTTGTTGATCGTCGTTGATTGTCATTCGGTCGATGTCGTTTTTTTCCATGAACAGTGACTGCTGGCAATGCTCATGCAATGGACTGTAGCCGCCGTGCTGATTCTCTACATCTACGGCGTCTACTGGTTGCTCCGACGACGTTGGAAGTTGGCGTCTCTAATCGCGGCGACACATCCGAGGGCCCGGCGCCAGTATCCTCTGGGGTGAGAGGCTTAGTCTCTAGCTGTTACGCACTTTTCACAGTGGCTCGATTAACGATTTCGTATCGTAGTAGAATTGGAACGTTGCGGAAGCGTTTCGCGACGCTCCCGGAGAAGATGCAAATCTTAGGAACGGAGCGATATGTTGGGGGGGGGGGTAACCTTGTGCTTGTGAACTAGTGTAAGTGCCTGGTGAATTTTTCGTGCAAAATACAGTATGTACTGGAGTTGGTGCAGAGCACCTAAGGATGTCCAGCATTTGTTAGTACAGGAAACCCAAAATTAGCTGGCTGGGAGATATCGCAAATGCTGCTCCGTCGTAACTTTTAATCTCTACTTATCTCTCTTTTTCTCTTTCTATTTATATTATGAGTGTTCTTTTAATGCTAGTTTTTTACCAGCTTTATGTTAATTAAAAAGTTACTGAGAAGCATTTTTTTATTTAATTGCCTTATTTAAGACGTGCTATTTGCATTTAGTTACACCGAGTCGAAATAATTTGAACTTCGCCTGTTTGGCAGGCTATATAGGTAATTATTATGCTACTTACATGTTTTATCGTTAGCGCTGAACGCAGAGATGTGAGTCCGAAGATCCGATACATTCTGTTAAACGTGTGCAGGGCAGAAAATGCAAAGTGTTGAAGTCAAAAACCAAGCCGGAGCTAAACCAATATACCCTCCAACTGGGTTATCACGGATCATCGGATTCGGCTAGAACTAAACATTTCTTTAAAGAGGTTGTTTTTAATTCTAGACTATCCTCCGGCCCCTACGGGCTTGGAACTTAACCTGATGTTTATCTTAAATGCACCGAGGGGCGGGCATGTTAATATATCTAAGGTTTCTCCAACAGTTATTGTGGCAGCATAGTCGCTGACGTGTATTTCATAGATATCCTCCAAGAGAATGCCCCCTCTCGGGCCAGCGGATTATAGCCCCAGTCATCCTGGGGGCCCGGATCGGTATTTCGCAAGTTACCTCGCGCCGCCTGAACCCCCTACAGACGCAGCACAAGATTACGCCTGTGGGCCTTACTACCTAATTTTGACACAAAATATTTTAAATCGACACGGCCTCTAAAGGGCGTCCTTTGAATTCGGCAACACTAGTCCTCACAGGCAAAAATTAAAATAGTTCATTTCAGCAAACCTGGTTCTAACCGCTGGGTTTCCCAGATGTGCGTACATTCAGGTCGTCATCTGTTAAATAAATATAATTATACAACTGACTGATTATAATTTTGTTTACAGGTAATTCGCGCCAGTTAGAAAAAGACCCGCTGACTACATTAGGGAACTGGATTAAAAAATACGGTAGCTACTTTGGTTACTACGAAGGAAGCCATCCGGTTATCGTACTAACAGATGTTGATACGATTCAGAAACTTCTACACGATCCGCTGTTTAAGAGCCGACCTACTGATCCCGACACGGAGTCATTCGCTTCATCTGTCGAAGTCTTGCACGGGGTCCAATGGAGGAATAGTCGAAATGCGGTGATTCAGTGTTTTGACGAATCTCGCCTGATAGAAGTCCTGCCGGTTGTAGCCGAAGTGTCACGGACATTTACCGAGATGTTTATGGACTATGCACGACTCGCACGAGATGCAAACGTTTCATCTCTAGCTGACAGGTTCTCGCTTGAGGTGCTGGCTCGCACTGCGCTGGCCATCGAAGCCGACTGTCTCCGAAGCAAAACCACCATCGAGGAGTACGCACTCGGACGACCCTGCAATCTGCTGAGTCTACTACGTCATGTTCCTTTTATTCGACACTTACGGGGTGTGCTGAACTATTTTACACAATACGGTCGCGCAACAGCCGATGTCGTTACGCATGTTCGTTCAGTGGTCGAGCTCCGCCATGAGGGCGAGCTCCCACCAAAGGAGGACCTCTTGCAGTTTCTCCTCGACGCCGTCGAAAAGCCAAAAGACCAATGTTTGGTTGTCGCCAATGCGCTTGCAGTTCCTCAGCGCATTTCAGGCGATCGGCTCTTGCCCTCACATTTCTCGTACACGCTCTCACAGATCAACCCCGCCTTCAGGAGAAGCTTGGCCAGGAAGTTGGCAGCCTCCCCGACGAGCCTTCATTAGCTGACCTGAACGCGCTGCCCTTTCTTGACGCCGTTTTCTGCGAGACGTTGCGGTTCTTCCCGCCAAAACTCACTTCGTAACCAGAGAGTGTCCACGCAACTACACGTTGAATGGCTTCTTCTTTCCCTGCCGGATGCTCGGTTCTCGTACCCGTCTTTCATGTACATCGTGACCCACAGTTGTGGGTGGCACCCGACGAGTTCTGCCCAGAACGCTTACGAATAGCGAATCGTTGTCGACCATGCAACCATTGCGACATCCGGCACAATACTTGCCGTTTGGATTAGGGGCCGCGGTCATGTATCGGTTCGAGGTTCGTCGCCCTAGTGGTAAAACTAGCCGTCGTGCATTTACTGCGCGAAATGCGCTTTCGGCCCGGCGTCGGCTTCCAGTCGCCCCTCAAGGTCACCCTTCGCGGTAAACAGGGCAACCTGCGGCCTGTTGACGAGGTTATCGTACGTCCAATTCCACTCAATTCATTCACTTCAACGTTCGGCCAGTATCATATACCATAGTCGAGCTGGAGGCAAGCTTAGAACGATTAGCGAATGCTCTTCGAGAATTTTATAGCAACAACACTCTCATAGCGTTTGATTGAATTGAGAGAAATTGTTTGAGCGTGCAGATTAAATGACATCAGCTCGAATCACTGAATAACGTTTTCCATACTATACTCGTGTGAATGAATAACTAAACTGTAGATACATAGCTATTGTATATGGATGTGCACTCGTGTTTGTAATCCATAAGAGGCAATGCTAAGCCGGTTCCCTGAATGTAGTCCGACAAGGCAGCACGGCATTACCATGGCTGTCGAGAAGACAACTTGCCATATATGCAGTGACTATTGCAGTCGCCGTTGAATTGTCTATAGCAAGATAAATATGGCTATGTGCATTTGCGCTGTGTGACAAAAATAATTCTACTCTGTGCTGTGCCTTTTTTGAGTCACTTTTTTACGGCATCGCTAGTTTTGACCAGTAAGTTCAGGTGGATTGTGCGTGGTTGTCCATTTTTTATATTGTTTATTTTGCAATAGGTTTGCATTTCAAGATGGTACATAATTAGAATTGCTATTATATACAATTTCAACACTTCAGTGACCGAAGGTAAGTTTCTACTTCGCCGACAATTCGACGAACAGCACCGCGGCCCCGGTGGGCCACTACTATGTCATCCACATATATGAGGACGGCGTTTCTAAGCTCTTCGGCACATGGTGGGCTAGGTCTGCGGTGAGTACGGAGAAGGCCCGGCAACTGAGAAAGTCCTCTTGAGAGATCCGTAGTTTTTGATTTAACTGCCAGATACCCTTGCCCCTTATGTTCACTTCAAAACTTTTCTGTCAAAGGCCTTTTCACAATGAATAAAAGCGGCGTACAAGTGACATCCGAACACAGCCAACACCCGCTCAACTTCCGAATGGAGTACATTAATTGCGTCCTGAGTGCCTCGACCTTTCCTGAATCCTGAATTGCTCCGGAAGTAGGTCTTCTTCACAGTTGGAAACACACTCGTGTTTTTACACTGGCGCTCCTATCTTGAGGGCGTCCGTGACATACTGAGAAAATAGAATTGCTCTGAATGGATTATTTCCTTATATCTATTTCATAAGATCATGGGCATATTAAACAAATTACTTTTATCATGAGCGCAAAAAAGCATTCTGTTAAAAAAAAGTGAGATGATGGAGTTGATATTGTTTGCTTTCAAGCTCTTGCCGGCCAAAGTAATGGCGTGGCAGCCTTTTACAAATAGTGAACACGAACTGTGTTATAAGCGTTTTTGTTAATATTTCCCGAATTATCGATGCTAATGGGGGAGAAACTCTGTAGTGGGCTTTACAGTGAAGGCTTTGCGGGCTGTGTCATTGTTACGGGTAACTGCTCGTGGGTGCCGCTAGTGAGACAAAACCGTTTCCGCGGTTCCACGTGCATGTAAGTTGTTTACATGGGCAGTGGTGTTCGACTAACGATAGGTGAAATCGACGGAGGCAAACATTCCTCATCGAGATGCGGTTAACGATGCTGCCCGATTCTTTCTTTTGATCTCGCTCCTTCAATCTCTCCTGCCTATTCATTTTTCGCTGTTCGCACAGGGCTAATATGGGTGAACACGTTCCGTATACACAGGTTTGTATAGGACTATTCATCAGTGGTGCTTGTCTCCACCGAGAGTATCATGTCCACGGCAGCTAACACGTAAATTGCCAGAAATCCGAAATCCATTAACGAGACACCGGTGAACTGAAATAGTACACTAAAACGTCTGTAAAAATGCTTAACTGCGGTTCATGCTGCCTCCATGATCTGCAGCAGTTGTGACTTGGCGACGCGTCATTTGTGTGAAAGTGGCCTATTTAGGATTAAAGGGGCCTATTTAGGATTAACTACTAGGCAGGAGTCCTGAAGACACGAATATGTCTGAACCAAAAGCTTGTTCAGACAGAAGCTCGACTATGTCACTGCGCGCCGATACTAGGTTTATCGAATGGTCAGAGCAGCGGCGCTATCAACCGCCATCAAGCGTACAACAAACACAAGGGACCGACCGTTGTTGGTACTCCTATAGCATCAATTAAGGCGAGTCAGCTGCTGCGGTAACGACAGTAGTTACTAGCAGTTATCTTGGCAGCGATGTGTCAGTGTGGGGCCAGGAGATACTTCGTGGCCTACAGTCGCTTACGGTCAAACTTGATCTGCAATCTTGAGAAGAGAGTCTCTGATTGTGTAGCTACGTTTCAACGATGTGGAATCGGCGATGCAATTCTAATTTGAGGAAGTTGCCCAAGCAAAGCGAATGGCTAAGGATGTGAGGGCGCTCGCCCTCGACAGCAGAGACACCGTGAGGACGACTACTTCATGGCTGGTGCTGGATGCAGTAATACTGACGAAATGCAGATGCAATTTGTGGATTAATTCCCCGCCGTAGTAACCTGATCATTCATGGATTTCTGTCGCGCGTCAGAACAAAGGACGAGGAATCTCGAGATCCTCGTTGAAGTTTTCCGCGCGACAGAGGTGAAGGATAATAACGTGGTCTACCGAATGCATAGGCCAGCGATAATTGGCGGACAAAAAGAAGACCAATAACCAAGGGTGATCCTGCGTTTCGTCAATCAACAGAAGAAGATGGACATTCAGGCGGTGTTTCCGTGCGACGGAAGCCGAAAACGTCGTTGGTCATTTGGGCTCATGCATGGCAACAACTTCCCAGTGTACGCCAATGATCAATCTCACGGCTTCAAACTCGACGCTGTTCTATAAACTGCGTGTAGGTAATTACGTTTACATGGGTCAAATGACGCGATATAAACTGATTGCTGATTTAAGGTCTATAGGATTTGTCCGACTCCAGGTCAAGCCTTCAGTAAATCGCCCTGGCGGGTGGTGACGCTTGAGACGGAACGCAGACGTTGACTGGACCGGAAAGAAAGAAAACGGTTGCTACTCTTTTTGTTGAATTAAGACGGTGTTCGATACTGTCGCAATTATATTAAAGTCATAATTAAATGTATTTTAAGTAAGTAGGATATTCATGTTTATAGAATAAACATTCATATCCTACTTACCAAACTAGGAGTCTGTGGAGCCGATGAGCGTGTCCAATCGTGGGTACGTTATTTTATGCCAGAACGACCATAAATGGTACAGATCGAGCAGAGCTTTTCAGATGTAGAGAACATATCAGTCGGAGTGGTTCAATGGAGTATCGGCGGCCCACTGCTGTTCAATATATTTATGAACGATATATTTGAAGTACCAAACACGGTTGACTAACCCTATTTGCTGATGACACAACAGCACCCTTTGTTGGCAAATTCCCCACAAGAAGTAGAGAAGCTGATTAAGGACGACCATTTAAGGACTGTCAGATTGGTTTAGAGCCAACGGCTTTGTCCACGAATTGGTCGAAACCTGGTGTTATCCAGTTCTTATCGCCTATTGGTATCTAAGTATTAACCGTGAGGCATTTCATGCAAAAACGCACTCTGGTATAGTCAATGAGACAAAATTCTTAGGCGTTATTTGGACTCCAAGTTATCGCCTGAAGCTCATACAGATCACAATTCGCAAGTTAATTGTAGGGAGGCAATACTTGGATTGACTTATATGCGTCTTTTATATACGTCGCACAACCTGCAAAAAAGAGCCTTGTGAGTAATATTGGGATATTGCGAGTAATTTGTTGATTCTGTCCCAGCCTCTGCAAATCTGACGTTACTGAGATCAAACAAATCTCAATATAACTTCATCCTAACTTGCTCAATCTTTCCCAGCCGACATCAACCATGAACACGAGGGGATCACACACACACAACTTCTCATCTTGTCTGCAGTTTTCATGTAGGCAATCTAGTTTCTTAATATGGAATCTCGGTGCCACATATTGGAACAAGCTCCCTCCAGATGTGCGCGCAACTTTTTCCTTGACAGTAGTCTAATAAAATTCAAAACAAAACGATTTATGATCTTTACTCTATTTCCGCCAAACGCGATAATAATTATAATGAAATTATACAAAATTATAAATATACATGCAATATAAACATTCCATCTCCGTGAGCCAAGGCATGTCGTTATCTAGTACCTATTATTGCTTAAGACGGTAGGCGGGCCGTAATTATATTGAGTAATCTAGGAAGACTTTGCATCACTCTATATCTGACCTACAAACCGACTTGTGTGATACATGCGGCTATATGCAGATCAGCAATGTCTCTAGCAAAGTGCCTTAAAATGTACCGCTGACAATACATACGTATCCGCAGGACGACGTGTACGTATGCATGTAATATAACACTCGTGGATATGGCAACAATAAAAACAACAACAACTGAATTTCGTTGCGTACACAGTTTTATTTTTTGCTTGCTTCCCAAGGCTAAAGCTGGCGACAATTAATTGTGTGTGACTATTAATTGTCCTTTTAAAAGTGTAAATAATGTCGCGGCTAAAAAAATTGCACGGCGAATCCGCGTTCGTACAGCGCATGGGAAACATGCGAACAATATCGCCGACTCAAGACATCAAGTCCTTCTCTAATAGCAACGCTTAATACATTAGGATCACCTCGTTACGTGCACCTTTGTCGGTACAATTGCACGTTTTTTTTCATTTTCATTTTTTTTGTTTTTTCATTTTCATTTTTATATAACATTAGGGTATTGTTGACATAATCATAATACCCAAATGTGATGTAATAATAAAATAATTTTCTTTTTTTTGTTTTTTTTATTTTTTTTTGCTTATTTTGCACGACGTTGTGGCAGTACATTTGTTGTGTTAAAGGCAGCACTTGTTAGTTGTTGGAGATGCGACAGCGCATCGGGGAGATAGGATGTGATACTCAGCTTCGGCAGGCAAAGAGAGCGTTTGAAACCGAGTGATTGGCTTTCTTGAACGCGGGCCACGCCTCGGGGCGGCCCGGTCAGGCTGGTACGATATGAACCGTCAAGTCCGAAAAGGACGCTTGAACTTGTTGGCTTGACTCAAAACCCGCTTTGGCGCACCTGGTCTGCCGGCTTGACATAGCTGCTGTGACCACCGTGGGCCACTTTTCACAAGCGAACAACATGCAACAAAGAAACAAATAAGACGAATTAAACTCGTGAATGTTCCCAGCGCCATTAGACGGTGCGGATATATATATATATATATATTATATATATATTTTTTTTTTTTTTTAATTATTATTCAGTTATAACAATTGTGAGGTATGAACGTTTATGCCAGGCCTGCTTTCCTTGTCAGTTCATTGCGCCTATGATTGAAGCCACGTTCCCTCTACAACGGGCAAAAGACATCATCTGTCTCAAAAACCATGGCCTCGCGTCGATCACCCGTAACGTCTTTTATGCGTTTTTCCGATATCTTTCAGGATTTTGATGTACCTGTGCTGATGGGGCCAAGTGGTAGTGAGTGGGGGGGATAAATATATTATATATATATATATATATATAATTTACATAAAATGCTAATAGTTGAGAAATAATTGTTTCTTAGTGAAAAAAAATATATGAGGTGGGTCGGCAACACTAATATTCAGAGTTGTGTGTGATTGGATTACAGCATGACGTATACCTTGTCAGAGCGATATTTATTAGGATAAAGGGGAACACTTAAGACCAAC
>QVRM01001731.1:0-35794 GCA_003439945.1 Dermanyssus gallinae
AACAGCAACAACAACGACAACAACATCGATAGCAACAACAACAACAACATCAGGAACAGCAATAACAACGACAACAACAACGATAGCAACAACCACAACAACAACAACGACGACGACGTCAACAACGATAACAACAACAGCGGCAGGAAAAGCGGCAAAGTCGTCAAACTAACGTAGAGTAGGCGGAGAAAGAGTGTGACTTCGTACACACATCGAGCGGAACAAACAACCCCAAACACAGCCAGCAATCGGGCAGAAAGAAGAGCAGATCAAACGTCGAAAACGAATGAGGGAAAACTGAATGAATGAATGGTTGGTCTCAACTCAATATAACAATGAAATCGAATTGTGATCAATGTGATTGACCAAAAAACTCCCATGCCAAACAAACAATCAAGCAATACACGTAATACATAATGACCGCGACAATCGTCGCCACCACCACCACCACCACCGTACACAACAGAGCTATGTGTATAAACGCAGGCAAACATACGCTTATTTACTATGTGTATATACCTAGCCAGTACATCTGATATATGTGTATATATATATATATATATATATATATATAGTAGCTATATGATATCAGATTCATATACCTATCTATATTCACGTATAGATAGATAAACAGATAGATATATGTGCATGTATATATATATATATATATATATATATATTGTTATACGCATATAGATAGATGTACAAGTATACATATATGTATACATGGGCGTGCGCGTATCTGCTGTGAACTTGTTGGTAGCGGCACAAGGGTGGCACGACGCACACGGCCATTTCCAGAGGGGCTCCGGCACAGCCACAGGCCACCGCTGCCTCCGCCGCCGGTAGGACGGAAGTTATTCGACGGGCGGTGGAGCCCTCGGCGCACTAATTCGACGGAACAGTCAATCCGCTGCGCTTCTCTCGCGCCAGCACATAGCATAGCGGTGCTCGCAAGAGACTAGCAACAAAAATGTATTTTATGTGCATACGTACACGTTTATTCATTCACGCACATTATATATATATATATATAGGGCAAGAGAGCCTGTAGCTAACTTGTAAAATAATGCCCACGACCGACGACCACAATAACATTCCATGATAGTAATCATAATCGCAGTAACAGTTCTCTCGGCAACACCCTAACTAACTCTGCAACTGTCTATCTACCTTTTACCGCTCGGCAGATCCAGCTGAAATAGCGGCAATAGCAACAAAATCCACAATAACAACAACAATAATAACAACAACAACAGCGACGCCAAAGGCAGTCACGCTAAATATTGTATATCTAGGGTTGGGGATTATCTAAAGTACACAGTAAGATCATGACTAACATGGACTAGCACAGTAAGACCATGACTAACAATAGTGGTGGAGCTTTAACCATTATGACATGATTGTTACAATAACTTCGCCCGACCCAGCACTGTAATAACAATGGCAATTATAATGATTTTACAACGAATGCAAACAACTACAGCAACACGAATAATAACAACAACAAAGACAACAACAACAACAATTATTAATAAGAAGATGGTAATAAGAATCGTAACCACGATGCAAAACGACGATTGTTGGTCGTTAACAAAGTAACAGCGATTGACTGAGACATAGCAAGGAAGGAGGCAAAGGTTTGGCGAAGCTATTTCTCTTCTACCTACAGTACATATATTCGTCGATTTTGTCTTTTATCCATCCGTCCATTCGTCTGATATTGAGATCGATGTGCTTGCGGTATAATCAACGACGCGGTCCTATCTGTCCACCTACCGGCATGTCCGGCACCAATCGCACCACCATTCTACGACCGAACGCGCGTGCGTATTGTCAACAATGTAAAGCACCGCCCACCATAGATGCATGCATACGTCTTCTATATGAGACAGTAACCCGAGTAAAGTGTCCTCAGATACGTTTATATCATAATAGTTAAGCATGTACTAATAAAAATTGTGGTAAAAAGGTTAAAAAAAAGAGCATGCATTGTATATAATGTACTAGTTATTGGATGCAAAATTATATATATATATATATATATATATATATATATACTAGTTAATGGATACACAAGTATATTTGACGCGCACACACATACAAAGAAATATAAACGAGAGACAAAGTCGTTGCGTCGATTCAAGACATCGTATGAATGAAGGCGCAGTGTAAAAAATGGAACATGGGCAATAATAACGACTACGCCATCACCCGCATCAACCATCATCTCACCATCAACAACAACAACAACAACCACGAACAAAAAAGAATGCAGTTGAAGCTGATAATAATGACCGTCGTCATTGCCGGTTAATAAAGCGGCCGGCTTTATCAACCGCGGAATGGCGAACAGCACAGTAAAAAACAACAGCAACGACAACGACAAAGCTGTTACATAGCAGCAGCGACAGTTACAATGTCTAAATTGCTTTTTTCCCCTCCTTTTCGATAAATATCGAACGAATAAAGTGGCAACGCAATGACGAACCATTACTACTACGAGATGAACGCGGGTGGGTCATCAAAACGCGTCATGAGGAAATAGCAGTCGCGTTGTTATTGAAATAGGGATTACCAAGAGCGATTAAGAGGGTAACTGGTATCATGCACTTACATTCTAATATGTATTATTATTAAAACTGCATTATTACAATAGAGGGTTTCTCCAATAACTTATGTTGTAGAGACCTCCCAGTCTGACCGGTTCATGAATTAGAGATTGGTGTAAACACTGAACGTAGACTGTATGGTATTTTGTTACCCCATAGTGCATCTAAAAGTATTTGTTTCCTCGAAAATATGTACTACTGTCGTATGCCGCTGTGGAACTGAAGGTATTCCAGGCATGTCTGGGCTATAGGATGGTCAAGAGGTGGGTATAACACATGGCTCTAGCCAGCCAGTGTGGACCGCCCACACTATCCGCCCCACTAATAAGATTGGTTAAGTGTGAGTGAAGGCATTTTCTCACCATCTCTATTACACTACATATCTACGATATCAATAAGCCCTCGAATGCAAATTCTCAGAAGTACTACTACGAAGGTGTCTAGCGCATGTCGCGCAGAGTTTCAACATAAACATATACATTTGTCTTCTCCTACTCTGACGACTCCGATATGATGAGTCATTCTTGTCGCCAAGCAATTGCCTGCCAACCGGCGGGGAGCCTATCAGTGACGTCTGCTGATGATGACAATCAATGGCATTTGCATCGGTTCTTCGTTGTTGCGGTCCACGCTTTTTGCACTCGTGAATCTGCTCTTCCTGCATGCACGTGCATGTCTGGTGTCGTCGGTCGGGTGCTGCACGGCTAAATGCACGCAGACTATTTTTCTTCCTTTCTATAAGCTCTGCTACATGCATGCACGTGTGTGTGTACGTCGCTGGCGAATCGTCTAGTGTCGCGGGCGGTGGTGGTCTGTAAACAAACGATCTAGAGAGTGCACTGAACTAGACCGGCGGTCGACGGTATCATAACCATATTATAGATGGATATGCTTGGCCCTATTATATTTAGCCCTAATAAATTTGGCCTTTTCATATTTGACCGCCGGCGCCCCCCTCCAGGCAAGCCAGAACGAACGAATGGACATCTGCGGTCTGCGGACAGGTGAACAGCCAGCTATCGCTGACAGCTATAGGAGACAGCTGCTTAGTGTTGAATCGGTTGTTTGCAACTGTTGCTTCTGCTGTCGTTGTAGAATCCGGGCTAAGCCATACCGGTTTGCCAAAACGCCACGGCCGGCTTTCGACAAACAGGCAGCAGCAGCACCAGTAGCTGTATGAAGCTGTCTATTTACTACCCACTACTAACTATACAAATGAGGGCCTATGCTTGCCCTCATATACGTCACCAATACCATCACCAACACAGTTGTACTGGTTGCTGTTGATGTTGTTGTTGTTGTTGTTGTTGTTGTTGTTGTTGTTGTTGTTGTTGTTGTTGTTGTTGTTGTTGTTGTTGTTGTTATTGCTGTTGTTGTTGTTGTTGTTGTCGTTGTTGTCGTTGTTGTCGTTGTTGTTGTTGTTGTCGTTGTAGTTGTTGTTGTCACTGCCACCACCACCAGTAAAATCAGCCTTATCGTGTGGCGACAGAGACAGTTCTGCTGCTGTGGTTGCTGACAGTGCTGACGGTAGTGACTCCGCCGTCGGCGCTGATGGCGCCGCGTCTCGATCTCGTCGTCATGTTGTGTCTACGTGTGTCGCGGAAACAATCATGTTGTTGTTGTTGCTGCAGTTTTTGTTACAACTATTACAGCTACTACTAACTACTACTACTCCTACTACTATTACTACGACGACGACGACGACTTCTACTAGCAGCCTACTCAGCAGGTAGGCAGCAACACTGCCAACAGTGTTGTTGCTTGCTTTGTTGCTTGCTTGACCGATCTACCACACACTCTGTCGGTCACTCACTAAGTCACTGGCTCAGAGGCGCCCCCGCTGCTGCCACACGACGAGCAGGAAGAGGACAGCAGCAGCAACAATAGTAGCAACGCGGCGGTCAATAATTGGTGGTGACAACGACGTGTGACCGACCGGCAGCCAGACCCCCCCCCCCCACCCCCGAAGAGATGCCGGGCGAGTGAGCTTTCAGCCAGCAGGCGTCGGTCACCAGGGAAGAGCCGGCCGGAACAATCTCAGCTGTAGCAGCAGCAACAGCAACAGCAGCAACAGCGTCAGTTGCAGATGCTGCCACAGGAATCTGAGCTACACAGACATAATAGTCGTCGTCGTAGTAGCAGCAGTTTAAATAGTAGCAGTAATAGCAGTTTAAGTAGTAGCAGTAATAGCAGTTTAAGTAGTAGTAGTAGCAGGTTAAGTGTCGAGCCCGGTGGTGGCGTGGTAGGTGCATGCGTCTGCGCCTCGCGATGTCCGGAGGAGACACTGGATAGGTGCAGCGCGGGCTCGAGCCCCACCGTTGCCCCACCGATTTGTATTTATTGGGCATGTCCGTCTATGAATGAGCAATGCGAATAGCAGTCCCATCGACGCTAAATCGTGGCTGAGAAGAGTCAGCCCCGAAAGGATTTTTGTTTTTTTAGTAGCAGTTTAAGTAGCAGCAGTTTAAGTAGCAGCAGTTTAACTAGTAGCAGTTTAAGTAGCAGCAGTTTAACTAGTAGCAGTTTAAGTAGCAGCAGTTTAACTAGTAGCAGTTTAAGGACTAGCAGAAGTATCAGTACGTACAGTTCTCGGTCACGGCAACGCTCGGTCGCGGCAGCCACAGCGTGGCGCTACCGGAGTAGAGCACCAGCTCGAGCAGATGTTGCTGATGCGGCTGCTGCTGCAGTTAGAGCTGCTCTACTAGCGCGCGCAGCAACGACATTCGTGACCTTGCCTTGCATTCAGAGCAGCAGCGGCGGCAGCAGCAACAACAGTAACGTCGTTCTCGTTGCTGTTGTTATTGTTGTAGTATTGTTGTTGTTGCTGTTGATGTCGAGTCACAAACAAACAAACGAATGGTTGACTGGCCCTACGGTAATGATGATGGTGGTGGTGGTGATGATGATGATGATGATGATGCTGCTGCTGCTGTGGCAGCGGCCCCACCAAGTACGCCAGTCACGCGTGCCGCGAGCGTCATCTCTCATCATTGGAACAGCAACAAACATAGTGGCGATTGCGACAACGGTTCAATAACCACAACAGCTGGATTAAAAGCAACGACAACAATCAACAACAATAATAACAAATTATAAAATAATAACAACAACAATTAGGAAAACAACAACGACGACAACAATAGCAGCAACAGCAGCAGCAGCAAGGAAATTAATAACAAGGACAACATACCCTTGTTTGTGGAAACATGGCGCCATACAATAGCTGGCTGTAGGACTAGTTAGGCAGTGGTAGTAGTAGTGATGATAACAGAACTAACCGAACTACACAGCGCAGTTCTAATCAGTACTAGCAGAACTAGTAAACATACTAGAAGCAACCTCGGCGGCAGCTGCAGCAGCAGCAGCAGCAACAATATCAACAAAGGCACCTGGTGCTGAGAGTCACTTGAATAATGAAAGCACCACCGAAAACAACAACGATAAGAGCAGAAACAACAAAATTAACAACAGCAGCAGCAGCAACAACAACAACAACAACAATAACGACGACAAAGCAAAAACAACAAAATTAACAGCAACAATAACAGGAGCAAATTGACCGTCATACTGATTGACGGAGATGGCAAAAGCACGGTCGATCAAGCAAATGAACGACGATACGGCCCGCCGATTTAACTAAACGACTAACTAATTATTGACTTATTGACTAGGTTCTGGATGGATGGCTACATGGAAAGCTGGTTAGCTACACACGAAACCGTGTTTATAAAATAATAAAAAACGTAAACGAACGGACGGACGTACAGAGCTGTAGGTAGAGCGATAGGATAAGACATGCAAAGGCAGACCAACGATGATGATGATGCTGACAGAACGACAGACGCGCTGGCGTCTTCGCCATTGGCAACGGCGGCAACAGCAGCAACAACAACAGCAGAAGCCGCAACGGCAATAGTTGGGACTGTGGCACACGCGACGATACGATCGGCTGCTGCTGCCGAGATGAAGACCAGGCCAACGCCCAAGGCCAACGCTACAACCACCACCACACACACCAACACGACGCTTACTGGTGCCGTGGTAGTAGTTGTTGTTGTTGTTGTTGTTGCTGCTACTACTGCTGTTGTTGTTGTTGGTTTGTAGTTGTTGTTGTTTTGTTGTTATGTTGCTGCTGCTGTTAATGCTGCTGATGCTGGTGTTCTTGACGGCGGCGGCAGGATTGCCATGGCCGCTAGCCGCTGACGCGTTGCTGCCGAACAGCGAGCGGACAATACGGCTAGAAAAACAGCAACAGCAGCAGCAGCTCCAGTAGCAAGGAGAACTACAACCAGTTGCAAGGAGAACAGCAAAAGCCCCCGTTACAAGGAGAACAGCAGCAAGATCAACAGCGACCCTAGTAGCAAGGAGAACAGCATAACCAGCTTTACAAGGAGAACAGCAGCAAGCATCAACAGCGGCCCCAGTTAGCAAGAAGAACAACAACCAGTTGCAAAGAGAACAGCAAAAGCCCCCGTTACAAGAAGAACAGCAGCAGATCAACAGCGGCCCCAGTAGCAAGGAGAACACCAACAGTTGCAAGGAAAAACAGACAAGAAACCCCAGTTACAAGGAGAACACCAACAGCAACAGCGGCTCCATTAGCAAGGAGAAAACAGCCAAAAGCCCAGTTACAAGGAAAACACACAGCAACATCAAAAGCGGCCCAGTAGCAAGGAGAACAGCAGCAACACAACAGCCCCAGTAGCAAGCATAAACAGCAACAGCCCCAGACAGTCCAGTAGACGCAAACCCCCAGCGATACGCTATCGTGGGAAGAAAACGATTTGAAGCAACCCTTTTTCGCGATACGCGGGTCGTCAATGTCAACATCATGGTCAATTCGTCAACAGCAACAGCAACAACATACACAAACACAAATCAACGGGAGCCATGACGAGGAACGCTGCGCGAATACGGCGTCGGTGACGTATTTTCTCTTGCCAGATGTTGTTTGCTACAACTCCACTTCCCGAAGCTGCTCCCGGAATGCTAACAACGGAACTGCGGAACAAATGCTACTGCTGCTGGCCTTCGTTGTCACTATTTTCGTTGCTGTCGCATCACAGCAGCGGCGCCGCCGACGACGACCACGACGATGACGACAACAATGACAGCGCCGCGATATCCGACGATCATGGCGTTAGAGGACCGCGGGGGCAGTCGTCGTCGTCAATGCGTTACTGACGATTCGCTGACCATCTTGCAAACAGATGGTCGATCCAAAATTACCCCCACACACCCTTGCGCTTCCTGGGCTTCTACCATCTAGAAACTGCAGCAACAGAAACTCTAACAACAACCACAACAACAGCAATTGAAACAACCACAATAGCAACAACAACAACAACAACAGAAACAACAACAAAAACAACAACGACAATCGAAGCAACGAGAATAGCAATGAAAACAATAGCAACAAACCACCACCGAAAACCAACGGGGCCACGAATTGTGCTGATGCCCATACGTGTTACGATTACGGCCCCAGGACCACGACCGTCATCATCATCATCATCATCATAAATATCATGAAGATCATCAGCATCACATTTGTTACTCATCATCATTATCATCATCATCACCATAAAGATCCCCATCGTGACACTCATGATTATCGCCATCATCGCTATGAACAAATGAATCGATCAGTCAGATGAGAGTTGTTACCGTCGGAAGGGGTGGGAAGGGCGGCAGTCGCATTCGGCGATGGGGTGGCGACGTCATCGCCACCCACAGTGTTCGCCACCCCTGAGTTCTGTAGCGGTGTCTGTCGGCCGCCCCCTCGGTCGGCACAAGCAAAAAACGTCGCCAAAAAGTCAATCAACAAGTGTCCCGGAGCACAACATCAATACATACATACGTGCATACATATGTACGTGTGTACGACGGACACGTGCCGTGCGTGATTCTGTCGTACGGAGATCTAGGATCATGCACGTCGACCAATTATTGATCGACCGATCCATCAATCGATTGACACACCTGTCCCCAGTATCCAGAAACACCCCTTACCCCAGTTTTCGTCCACCTCTAACAGGAAAACAAAACAATAGGAAAAATTCGCCATGTATATATATACATATGTATATATATATATAGGTTTGATATTGTTATTGTGTAGGGCGTTCTTCATCGTTTGGGCTTTGTCTGCCACCTTCTCTCTCTCTCTCTCTTTCTTCTCTTGGCTGTGTTTCACACGTTGTGCCACACGCTTGGCTGTGTTTCAATGCGATACGGGCCGAAAGTGAGTTGAAAAGCAAACCAGGAAGAGGGATATGGCCGCTAGTGCGGCCCCCGGGTGTATTGATACACATGTTTCGCTTTCGTTCTCCTCTACCCTACTCCGTTCTGACTCCGTTTATATGCACAGTCACTCACTCACTCACACAAACACATACATACAAATAAAGTTTTTAGTCTTCTTAAATATCTATGTATAAATATGTCTGTTCGGTATATGGGCGTGTGTATGCATGTGTGTACGAGTTCGTATGGGCGTGCTCGAACGAGCGCCCCTAATCTTAAACGTGCCTGTTAGCTAGCTCCAAACATCTTTGGCTGATCGGTGGGTCAGTCAGAGAGCTTGAGGCCACCGAGTCCTTCGCCTTCTCTCTCTCTCTCACAAACACACTTTATATCTGTCTCTCAGATACACTCTTTATCTCTCTCTCTTTCTCTGTCTATATATATATATATGTATATAAATCCTCTTGAGAGATCTGCGTTATATATGTATATAAATCCTCTTGAGAGATCTGCGTTGGTCGTTGCACTCGCCAACTACCCTCAAAGCAGGCGGGCAAACGGTACGGCTGCGTGTCGTGTACGTGTTGTTTTTGTTGTTGTAGGTGTTGTTGTTGTTGTTGTTGCTGAGTCGTTGTTGACGAGTAAACGAGAGTTCAGCAACCGGTAGAAATACAGGACTGGCTGCGTGTAAATGCACGATGCACGTTGCACGCAGCCAGCCAGCCAAGTCCACGACGAGGAGGCACGACGTGGACTCGTCAAACAGAACGCGCGCTCGATCGGAGCGACGATTAGAAGTGCGAAGAGTATAAACTGCTGCTGCTCCGTTGTGTCCTCCGGCCCAGCCACCGTCGTCGCTTCTTCTCATCATTGGTGCTTTTCGGCTGCGCACTCGTTGGTCTGCTCAATCGTCTTCCTTGATCTCCATCAACGATGAAAAACCTGGCGTTTTGTCGCATCCTCGCTCCCTCCCATGACTCTGTTCTTTCTATCTGCTCTCTGTCCCCCAGCCTCTCGTTATATATATATACATATATATATATATATATATATATATATATATATATATATATATATATACATACGCCTAAGAGCGAGTTGCTTGGCAGAAGGTAAATCCATGACAGATCATTCGTATCTGGCCAAATATGCTATGCGACAAGACGAAATCAAGAGAAACGGAGCGGACGGAGAGATAACAGCACAAGCAGCAGCTGATCGGCAGACTCCTTGTCTTTTCCCGCAACCTGTCTGAGAGCATCAGCAGCAGCAGCAACAGCAGCAGTGCTAAAAGCCGCTTTTGCAGAAGCAAGCCGGTTAGGTGTGGGTGGTATCGTAGGCGATCGGAGGTTGCAACCGAAAGGGACATTAGCTGTAGCAGAATAAACAGCCATCATAGTAGAGCGAGCCCCGAAGGATGAGCTAACGGTTAAGTAAACACCCACCAACATTGATGACAAGTAAGGCTCACCACGGCTGTAAATAAAAAAGTCGGAGGCGCTGACGCAGGCATGTACAACAATTGGCGTCTGGATTCGGTCACGTGAGAACGAACCTCAGCTGTGATGATGATGATGATGAAAACAGCCACCTAGACCACGGCAACAAGCTCGGTGGGCTGTAGTAACGGCAAGAACAATAATAGCAACAACAACAACAACAAAAGCAACAGCAGCAACAACAAACAGATCAACTGTTTGTCGGTCCGGTCGCCCACTATCGTCATTGTTGTTATCGTTGTCAACAACAACAACGTTAACCAAATCAGTACTTGGCAGCGATTCGGCGCTGATTTAACCAACGGACCGCTGTCCAGCCAAATCAGCTGATGTTGCCGCTTGTTGACTCGAAGATTGTCTCTGCTGTTCTTAGTTCTCTCCCGTTTGCACTCCCAGTTCGTTTCGAACTCGATAACGAATGGCCGAGCTGCTTTTTGATTGTTGTTGCTGACGTTGGTGCTACCTGTGTTGGTGAAAACGTTGTTGTTGCTGCTGCTGCCGCCGCTATTGTTGTTTTTTGTTGCTGCCCCCCATGTTGATCTTAACGTTGCTGTAACTGTTGCTGATGTCGTTGTTGCTGCTGCTGTTCTTGTTGTTGGTATGGATAGTCGGCCTCGTATACTGTCGGACGGTCGCGGTCGGCGGATCGGCCGCGTTCGGTCGTCCTGGGGCCCCGGCATGTTGCGCCAGTATACCAACAGCAGTCAACCAGCTAGGTAGTGGTGATGGTGGTGGTGTTGGTAGTTCTTGCCCGCAAGAGATAGACACCCCCCCCCCCCCCCAGCATTACCCCCGAAACAACAACAACAACAACAACCACTGCTACCATCTGTTTTAACTGGCTGGTCCGTTAAACAGCAACCTTTTGCACAAGTCAAACTGAACCCTCCCGGCCACCCCAGCGGGCGCCGACGCGCGCGGGAGCCCCCAACAACTAGTAAAGGTTCCAATGTCATCATTATCGTCATCATCATCTGCTGCTGCTGCTGCACCGCTTGCTCCAACGTCAACAACGCCATAACAACAACCGTCGGCTGGCGTCGTCGGGGGTGCTGATGCTGGACATGACGAACATGGTCATTGCTGTTGTTGTCGTCGTCGTCGTCGTTGTCGTAGCGCGACACTACCCCCGCTGCTGCCACCACCGCGTTTGCTGTTGCTGCGCTATCATCACGTAGAACGGCCGGAGCGTTGCATTGCTTGCCTGTCAGCGGTCTTACGGTCAAGATCACACATACAAAGCACACTCATTCACACAAATCACATACAAACGCGGCACATTCGTGCGCGCCCGCAAGAAATGTTTTTTGATCCGACCAACAACAAAAAAACAAGCGAACAAATCGGTGTAAAAATCAAGCCACAGTTCAACCGTCGATAAGTCGATAAACAAACAAGGCGCAGACAGCGCTCCATCTGTCTATAGGTGTTGATCGTTTTGTTGTTGTCGTAGTTGTGTTATTATGGTTGCTGTTGTTGTTGTTGTCGTAGTTGTGTTATTATTGTTGTTGTTGTTGTTGTGTTTTGCTATAGTTATCGTGCTGCTGCTGCTGCTACTTCTGTACAATCCTTGTTCCTCACACGGCTTGCTTACAACAAAATTGTGTTTGTGTTGTTGCTCTTGTTTTTGTGGGTATAGTTGATGTAGTTGTTGCCGTTGTTGTTTTTGTTGCTGTGGTAGGCATTACAGGTATTGTTTTGCTGTTTATTATTGTTATTATTATTATTATTATTATTAGTGTTGGTGTTACTGATCACTACTATTTGTTGTACTACTGTTTCCGCTTCTGCTATCGCGGCTCTTCCCGCGATATAAGGAAGCGCGTCATTATTTGCAACACCAGCGCACGTTGGCCCCTGCTTCTATTCATCAGTACTTATAACTATGACGACGACGACGACCACAACAGCAACAACAACGCCACTATCATTTTTATGACCATCTTCGTCAGCAAAGTGATGATTATTATTACTATGATGATCACCATAATCATTATCGCCATCATCATCATCATCATCACTTCTTTCTCATCTGCGCTTCTTCCTTGCCCATATCTCCATTAGCAGCCCCCAGTCAACAGTCCCTGTGTCCGGATCTTCATTTTGCCTCCTCCACGAATCTTCTTTTCGTTCGGCCCTGATTAGCTGGCGCCCTGCGGTACTAGGTATACGGTAGAAGTAATAGTGGAATAACATTGCCACTTACTAATAGCAATGTTGAAACAAGACAAAATGCCTCGCAGTTCTAATAGGTCTCATTACTGCATTAGTCGATTAGCCGACTCATCGAGCAGGTCGTTCAAGCGTTCCGTGCAGCGACGGCGTCAACAACAATGACAGCATCTTCAGCTGTAGTAGCAGTCCAATAATAATAATAATAATAATATTAAAGCATACAGTTGCTTGAAACTACTGGTTTTTTGCCGGGATCGAACCAACGATCGCTTACGACATCTGAGTCGCAGGACATCGACGTCACCACCACCACCACCACCACAGCATCGCCCACAATAACAGTAGTAAAAGCAGTACTAGTCATAGATATTCCTATAGTAGCCGTAATTAACATCCCGGTTGAAGTAATAGAAACAAAAAATTCTAGTTGTAAAAAAGAAATTCTAGTTAAAGTATTAAAAATCCTAGTTGTAGTAGTAGAAATTCTAGTTGTACTAGTAGTAGTAGTACAAATTCGACTTGAAAGTTGACCTGGAGTATGATCGGAAACGGAGGGAGAGAGAGAGAAAGGGAGCTGACCTATCAGACCTACAACTACACCAAAAAACCGCGAGGTCAAGTGCAAAACATTTCCGCTGGTTTTCAAATAAATTTGTCGTGCCACAAGTGTGGTCGGTCCAATGAAAAAAAAAGTACAAATTCTACTTGCAGTACTCGAAATCCCGCAGCAGCAGCAACAGCACCCGAATGAGAGCTGAGTGGAGGAACAGAGGAGGAAGAGCGGAGGAGAAGACGATGTTGTGGCACTGTGAGATAATGCGAGGAGCCGAAGCGGAAGTCGGCGCCGTTGTCCAATGGCTGCCTGCCTCCCTGTCTGCCAACCAGCCAAGCCACACTCACAAACCGTCCCACCCACCCAACCAGCGATCGATCCAGAAGCGAGGAAAAGAACAAGAATCTTTGAGCCAGCCAGACAATGCAATCCGTGAACGTAAGAAGACGTGTAAGTAGCTATACAATATATATATATATATATATATATATATATATATATATATATAGCAGCAATGTGTGTGTGCGTGTATGCGAAGTGTAAGTAAATGAATGAATGACAGGCCGGCGGGCGGACAACGAACTGCGAACGGCCGATTAATAAGAATTATGATGAATTGACTGAAGAATGAATTACTACTAATATTGACTGACTGTTTAACTGGAGTAGCGGAGTTACGTAGACGCTAGACGATATCGTTCGTGGTTTGTGTTGGTAAATAAACGCCATGATGTTGTTCGTCATTATTATTATTATTACTATCATTATTATTATCATTCTACTGCTTGTCCAATCCATATGGATGGTTGTTCGGTCGGTGGACCATCCGCCCGATTGTCGATTGGTTAATTGATTGACCTATCATCGACTCACTCGATGGATCCACTGCATTGGTATTGGATCGACCTGAGAGTCGGAATGCTGTGTTGAGGAGAGAGGCTGTGTGGGTCGCTTAACAGCCGCTTTGCTAACACGTCCATCCATCCGTTTTTAGTAGTAGTTATAGCTTGGCCCGTTGTCTTGCTGCTGCCGCCGCTGCTGCTGCTGCTGATGCTGGTGGTCAGCTTAGGCAACGTTAGGTTACGACTCTGCTGTCACTGTTGCTGCTGTTGTTGTTGCGCCCAAAAACGGCTGCAATTTTTGTCGTGTTTGCAACGAAGAGCCGACCAAAAAGCAGCCGCAGCAACAACAACGACGACAAAAACAACAACAACAACAACAACAACAACAAAAGCAATGTTGACGTGCATAATAATATTAATGACAGCATCGACAACAACGACAACAACGTCCATAATAACAACATCAATGGCAGCAACAAAAACAACAACAGTAACAACAACGTCAATACTAACATCCATCACAGTAACAGCAACAACAACAACAACAACACAACAACAACGATGATTTCCATAATAAAATCAATAGTAACAACAACAACAACAACATCAATGACCACAACAACAGCAGCAGCAGCAACTACAACATTGGCAAGTCCAACAGCAACGACAACAACTTCCGGTGGTCACCAACAAGATGGTGGCAACTAACGGGCAAAACGCTGCTGTTGCAGCTATGTGGCAACACGATCAGCGTTCATTCGTGCGTTCGCCCGTCCAACCAACCGACCGGCTATTCTATTCTACACACAGGGAGAGAGCCGTGGCAACGGAAGAAGGACGCCCGAGAAGTTGTTGACTGGTCTGCTGGAAATCCGAACGGATAGACAACTTGCCCCCATTGCTCCGCCTGCAGCAACTGCAGTTGCAATTGCTGCTCGCTGCCTCGACCTACAGCCAGCAGCAGCAGCAGCACAGCAGAACACACAGTTTCTACGAGTACAACTTGAATTTGAAACGTTTCGTCGCTCGCTCGCTCGGCGTTCGATTCGAACGAGGCAAATGCCAATCAATGCAAATGGCACCACCCATTGGCACCCATCTGATACAAATACAAAGAAAGCCAGAAAAAAGCTTGAGCAAAGCAGCCATTAGCCTTATGATTATCGTCGTCGTCATTGCCATCCGCATCAGCATCAGCAGTATCATCACGATCTCGATCATCACCACCACCACCATCACCGTGACGAGCGCGCGAAAAATCTCTAGCACAGAAGAGAAAAAGTCCAAGAAATAGAGATGTGTAGGTGAAGTCCCCGAGAAAAAACAAAACAAACGTAGGTTTGAAGTGAACCGAGCAAAGTGGCTTAGTGGCAAAGCCTTTGCCTTGCATTCGGGAGGCCGCCCCTGGGTTCGAGACCCAGACCGGCCACTCTTAAATTGGTTTGCATGGTTTCCAATTTAGACAAGGTAAATGCCGGAGTGGACTAAACATTAGACATGACATGAATAACCCGTACACGGGCAATTGCCTTACAAAAAATCTTTAAAAAATATTTAAAAAAAGTTTGAAGTGAAAAGTTAGTCGGCCGTCATGTCACTGAAAAAGAGTCGATGAAGAAAGGCGATGGGTGGCCGGCGGCGTTTCCGGAAGAGGACTGCTACACTATTACTACTACTACTACTACTGCGGTTGTCTAACAGCATCTGTTTGTCGCTGGTACTTGTGTTAGAGCAACCCGCTTTTGCTGCCGTGGAAACTGCTCGCGTGATAAATGAACAAACACCGTGTGCCAGCTTTCCGGGTCGAACCAACATCGAATCAATATCTCGTTGTACCCGTCTTTCTCTGTCATTTTCTCCGTCTTCCTCTCGCTAGCTCTCTCCTCTCTTGCTGGCTCCCTCACAAGTTTGCAAGCTTTATCGATCTCTCTCACGTGGATGAAGTTCCCAGGTGGTGGTAGCAGGCACGCGCAACCTAGCAAGTAACCAGCCTGTGTTATATATATATATATATATATATATATATTTATATATTTATTATTATATATATATATATAATATATATATATATATATATATATATATATATATATATATTATATATATATATATATATATATATATATATATATATATGTGCTGCTAAACACGGTGCCTGAGCAGGCAGTAGCTGTAATTGACCGTGTCAATAACTATCGTATGTAGCGAGATATACAATGCGCACACACAGCCGAATACTTTGTTGTTCGTGTTTGCCTTCGTTTCCAACTTCGAGCGCTTTGAAACGAGCGCTACAAGCGGCAAGGTGGGGACTCGGAACACCTCATCGGCATCAAATCGCTTCCGAGCAACACTCTTAACCGACGGCAGCAGCAGCAACAGCAACGCTTCTGCAACATTTCTTGCTGTTTGCCAGGCGGATGGAAACAACAACAACAATAAACAAGTAACAACATCGGGCTGTTCTTCAGAGGACGAATGATAGGCGACACGCATAATTGTCAATCAGCTATAATCTACATGGTAGATGGCTGCAAGTAGCCTTTACTTCCGTAGTAGAAGTAGTAGTAGTAGTAGTAGTAGTAGTAGGAGTAGTGTTGGTGCCGGCGTCAGCGGGGTGAGTCACGTTCGATCGCGCTCCCGGATAAGTACCGCTGAACCTAGTTCAAGCGTGGAAAATCTGGGAAATCTGCGGACCAACGACCGCCCTCGACCCAGTGATCAAATAGGTGCAGTTTATTGTGAGTAAAACGGTGAAAAAACAGTGAAAATCGATAGTGACAAACTTTCAGTCGCCAAATCGAACGCTGAATTCGAATCCTAACGGACGTAAACAAACGCAGGCCTAAAAACGAACCAACGTTTGGAGCCTCGAAAGTGCTGTGTGCAGATTGGCAATTTAACGGGTACTACAAATCTGTGTTGGCCACTTCGATTGGGCCGCTAGATCCCGAGATCTCGAATTAAGCCGAAAAAGTTGCGTTTTTGGTGACGCAAACAGAAGAGCAAAAGAAACCTCGAAAACCGCTGATACCGTTTATACAATCGGACAGCCCTCTTCGCAAGGACTCTATAGATGGGTTAAACGGCCTATATACGGTGGCTACGTGCTAAGAAACAGCTTTTTGGCAAAAAGTTTGTATTTCGAAGACCAACAGAGATCAGCTGATCAGGTGATATCAACACCGCTGCGGCAAGATCAGCAAAGACACTGATTCAGAAAGCGCGCTTGATAAGAAGCATAACAGTGAGCTAAGATCCCTGCTAGCGTGTTAAAAACGCGAAATTTTGATTTTATTCAAAAATTTGCCTTTTTTTTATACCTGCAGGCTTACGTAGACACTAGTGAGGGGGCCGAAAGGCCTTCCTCGCTAAATATGGATAAAGAAATGGAGAAAAAACAGGAAGAGCACCAGAGTATGGTGACATCCCTGTCCGGACTACTGACGAGGACAACTTCGGAACCCAATCTTGCGGTCCCAAGAAAAGCAAAGAAAGACACGGAGTCAGCAACGTTAATGAGCACGGAGGCAGCTGCAAGCAATGATTCGCTATGCAGCTACACCAAGGTAGGAGGTAAAAAGCGAAAGCAAGAAGACGATGAAGCGTCCGAAACGCAAGAGGATGCGACAACAACGATATGGGGGTGCAAAGAGTTTGACGAGTTGCTCAATTGCGCGCATAGCCTTGTAAAACAGACTATCCCAGCAAATACAAAGGATAACGTTAAAGGTGCAATAAAGGCTCTCGAAAGCAGCCTGATAGCACTAGAAAACAAAAGAAAGCTCTCAAACGACAGTGACAACGATAGACACCTGGATAAGCTCCGAGTGGAGCTAAACGAAAAAGAAAACATTAACAAATTGCTTTATCATCAATTGTTAGAGAAAGAAGAATTAAATAAACAGCTACAAGAGCATATTAAACAGCTCGAAGAAGCTGTAAAACAGCGACGAACGCCTGAGGAAATTAAACAGGCCGAGGAAGAGGAGAGGTGCCAAGAAATCTGGAACAATCTGCAAAAGGCAGAAAACGCAGACCAGGCGATAAACGAGCTAGCAAAGGAATGGCCGCGAAAAGCCTACCGTCAAACTCGAATAGTAAAATCTAGTATCCTAGGTGATAGAGAGGTGAGAGCACTCTTGGTACAGGATAAGAACGCCAAGGATATGGAAGTGATTAAGAGGTTAACACAGTATTTCCCCGCAGCCCCAAAACTGGCTGAGCTGACCGTGGGCAAAGTTGGCATGCTAAAGATTAGCCAAGAAGAAATCGATCTGGGCGAACCAACGACCGCTTCAAGGGACGTGTCGTCACACTCAACACGAACCCTGATAGTAGGCAAAATCGGGGAAGAAGAAAACCCTAAAGCCGTTCTCAAAACAATTGAAATGGTTATAGACAAAATGAGTAAGGTCATTAACAGAGAATGGAAGACAGAAGAAAGCAGAAGAAGAGGAGCTCTGCACATCACAGAAGGAACCAACCCCGAACTCGCCAGAAAAGCGACAGAATACTGGCTGCAAAGATTCGAAGGCGAGATTGATCTGTGCCTAAAAAAGAAGGCCCCCCGAACAGAGAGACGAACGCGAGGTCCACAAAAACCCAAGACCGGGTCAATTATCATCAATACAACAGGTGATAAAACACAAGCAGAATGGTCCAGCATTCTACAGCGTGATGTGGACACAACCCGAGCTGGAGTCACGGTAACAAACATCGTATATCCCAGAGAGGGCGGTATCAAAGTACTTTATAGGGAAAACCAAAAGGGAGCAACTACAAGCTTTCTAGACAGCATTAGGAACAAAACGTCTCTGCAGGCCACAGAAAGCCAGCCGAGCATGAAGATTCGTGTGCTGGGAATAAATAACGAGGTTAGTAAGGATACCATCGAACAGGCTGTTCGAAAAGCCCTCAATCTCGCCAACTCGGAGGCCATAGTCATCGAAGAACCCCGACAAAACAAGATGGGCAAGTGGGGGGCCACCGTCCTGCTAGAAAAACGGAAAGCAGAAGCACTGCTGGCCAAGCGGAGGCTGACAATCGGGTGGGTGTCGTATCCTCTAATCGAATGGGTAGTACCCCCGTGCTGCTTTAAATGCCAGAAAATTGGGCATTGGGAACGCGAATGCAAGGAGCCAAAAGTGGCAGACATACGATGCCACAAATGCGGAACAATTGGCCATGCGGCCAAGACGTGCGACAAAAACCCCAAATGCTACAACTGCAAAGAGGGTGACACCGGACACGCGGCCAACTCCATGGAGTGCCCGGCCTACAGGCAATGTATTCGAAATACAAGGGACCGAAAGAGCGAGGTAAGAGGCACGGACTCTAAACAAGGACCCAAAGCAGTCCAGCTCCAGCCCAACGCTAACGAGCAATCCACTTTAACAGAGGACAACATCATGGAGGCCGCCATTGCTGGAGACGAACAAACGTCAAGCGCCAAACAAGACGACGACGGCTTCGTCCCTTATAAAAAGACGATGAAAAATCCGAGAGACAGGGACGCGAACACCATCCAAAACGACGCCGAACAAACTGCAATGCATACAGATTAACTTGGGCCGGTCCAACGAGGCCCAAGCAATGCTGGACGCAAAAATGCAGAAAGATGATGTGCAGCTGGCGCTGATCAGTGAACCCAATAGGAGATGGCTTAATGACGGGCCGGGCAAGGAATGCCTTAGGGATGAAAACGGCGACGCAGTGCTCTGGGTCCAACCCACAGTACCCGTTAAGGCGCAAGGAGCGGGAAAGGGCTGGACATGGGCGGAACTCGACCAAGGACCGACAGTGTTCAGCTGCTACATATCGCCAAACACGCGACGGCAGGAATTCACCGATTTTCTGGACAACCTCGCGGAAGAGATCAGGCGATGTGCGGCAAGAAATAAGACCATCCTTATTGGGGGAGACTTTAATGCGGCCGCAGTGGAATGGGGAAGCCGACGCTCGAACGGAAGAGGTCGTGAGCTGTCAGAGTGGTTGGCCCAATTGGGCATGACCCTCTTCAACGATGGCCTGCGGCCTACGTTTGAACGAAGGGACCAGTCTTCGTTTATCGATCTAACGTTCGGTAATGAAGCTACGGTAAATTTGGTGACGGGGTGGAAGATTTCAGAAGAAGATTCTCTGAGCGACCACCGGTATATTCAATTTGAGTACGGCGCGAACACTGCCCAGCAAGAGGGAAACATCCGTCGCTTAGCATGGCGTGCCGATAAGATGGACATGGAACGGCTTCGTACGGAGCTGAGCGAGAGAAGCCAAAGACTTCTCAGAGAGAAGGAGGAGATTCTGCCCGGCGACGTTGTAGATCTTCTGCGGCGGTCATGCGCAGCAGCATCCACCCAGAGATCGACCGGAACGCGTCGGCACCCGCCGCCTAAATACTGGTGGACAGCAGAAATTGCTAACCTCAGAAAGGCGAGCAACGCGGCCCGGAGAAAATACACGCGGGCCAGAAGGAAGAGGATCGGCATAGAAGTAATCTGGCAGATTCTACAAGCTGCAAGAAAGGCTCTTAAAAAAGCCATCAGGAGCAGCATAGAGAGAAAATGGAAAGAACTGTGCGAAGAGGTGAATGACAATATATGGGGGAAACCCTATAAAATTGTCATGGATAAATTAAGAAGATCTCGCCCGGCACTCCCGAACGGGCTTGTGAAGTGCGCGGTAGAACGACTTTTTCCGAGTCGCGCTGACCCCGCTCGGCCAGAGATTGAGGTTCCAGAGGCGGGCGTGCCACCCATTGAGGATTGCGAGATAATGGCCGCCGCGGATCGCTCGCCGAAAGGCAAGGCCCCCGGCCCCGATGGAGTACCAGCAGAGGCGGTGAAGATCCTCCTACAGGAGCAGCCAGAAGTGTTCAGGCGGATGGCAGACAAGATCCTCGAGGAGGGGGTCTATCCAACAGAGTGGAAGACAGCAGACCTGGTCCTGATAAGGAAACCAGGAAAGCTACCGACAGACCCAGGTGGGTATCGCCCGATATGTCTCCTAGATACCATCGGGAAGACATTTGAGACGATACTCAACTACAGACTGATTGCTGAACTGGAGGAAAAAGGAGCGCTGTCCGACAGCCAGTTTGGCTTCCGACGTAGGCGCTCGACAGAAATGGCCATCAATCTGGTGCTAGAGGAAGCCGAAAGGCAGCGACAGAGAAACCAGTGGTCAAGGGAGCTTTGCATGGTCGTCCTTCTAGACGTCCGCAACGCCTTCAACTCACTGAGCTGGAAAGTAATCCTAGAGGTTATGGCTGAGAAGGGTGTCTCTCCGTATCTGCAGAGGGTAATATCCTCCTATCTCAGCAACCGAAAAGTCGTGCATACAGACAGGGAGTTTGCCATGACAGCAGGAGTCCCACAAGGCTCTGTCCTAGGGCCCACGCTGTGGAATATGGCGTACGATGATGTGCTGCGGCTCTGCGACATGGAGGGCGTCCAGACCATTGCGTATGCCGATGACTTGGCTGTCCTTGTCACGGCGCGCAATGCGGACGCACTTCAGGGGCGGGCCCAGCGTGCCATCGAAGCAATAAACGACTGGATGGTGGGGCACGAGCTCCGGCTGGCCCCTGAGAAGAGCGAGGCTGTGCTTCTTACAGGACGGAAGAGGCACGGAGACGTCCGGCTGGCACTGGATGGAGTGGCCATTGAAGTCAAGCAATCAGCCCGATACCTGGGTGTGACCATTGACAAAGCCCTCAATGGCAACATACATATAGATAAGGTAACCGCCAAGGCAGAAAAGATCGTCAACAGCCTGGCTAAAATTCTGCCAAGAACACGTGGCGCGACTGAGGGCAGGAGAAGACTTCTTGCCTCTGTAGCAGAGTCCACCGTGCTTTACGCCGCACCTACGTGGGGTCCCAGCGCGATGAAGCTAAAGAGGAATAGAAACAAGCTTCTGAAGACGCAGCGCAAGCTCGCGATAAGAGTCGCTAGAGCGTATCGCACGGCCGAAACAACAGCGGTGATCGCGATCGCCAGGCTCATTCCGTGGCCTAGGCTAATCGAGGAGCGAGTGCGGCGAAGACGAGAACGCCAGAAGAAAGCGGTAGCTCGACAGCAAACGCTCGAGAACTGGCAACGGGAATGGAGCCAACTGCCAACGGAGGCCCCAGGAGCCTGGACCCGCCAGGTTATCCCCGACCTCATTAAATGGTTCAAAAGAAAGCATGGCCACGTCACCTATTATCTGACGCAGGTGCTAACGGGGCATGGATGCTTCCAAAAGTACCTGCACAGAGTGGGTAAAGTCGCGGAGCCTACGTGCGTTACTTGCGGCACGGGCGAGGTTGACGATGTTACTCACACTGTCTTCCTCTGCCCAGCACTCGAGGCGGCACGAGCAGGTAGGAGCGCAGTGGCGGACCCGTGCATGACGGTAACCGACCTGGTTAACGCCATGCTCGAAAACGAGGAGAAATGGAAGCAAGGGCTGGACCTGGTAGAAGGCGTAATGAGGTTGAAGAACGAACTGGAGCGAGCACGGGTGGCCGCGAGCCGACGACAAGAGACGTCCACAGCCAGCGGGTAGCGCCGAACGAGGAAAAGCATAAAGGAGAATAGCAAGTGAAATCTCCATGTTTCAGTGATGTAAAACGAAAGTGTACCGCTGGAATATGGTTATATGAATAAAACCCTAATATTAAAAAAAAAAAAAAAGTAGTAGTAGTAGGAGTGCATAGAAGAACCTCTATTTTCAGCGAAGTAAAACGAAAGTAGTTCCGATGAAAACAGTTGTAACATATATTCAATTAAAAAAATAGTAGTAGTAGTAGTGATGATAAATAAATAAATAAAATTAAATAGTGCGTCCCATTGCTGAAGCTCACTCAAGAACAAAATGCAAATATACTGTGTGACCTTTGACGAGCGTACGAAGCCTTGTCGAGTCCTACCCTCCTAAGAACAACTAACTGGAGCTCTTCAACTGCATCCCCAGCCGTCCAAAACCACCGACCAACAACGTAATTCTGTTTAGGAGTTTGGGAGGAGTTCAGGCTTGTCAGAGCAACGCGTGACTCTGTTCCGCCTCTGATCGCTTCTGCTGCTGCTGCGCTTGTTGCGAATTGTGGTGATGTTGCTGTTTCTGTTTCTGTTGTTGCTGCTTCTGTTGTCGTTGTTGCTGTTGTTGTTGCTGCTGCTGTTGTTGTTGTTGTTGTTATTATTGTTGCTGTTGTTGTTGTTGTTGTTGTTGTTGGTGGTACTGTTCTAGCCGATGGTTGCCACTTCTGATGTGACTGACTTCTAGCTGTCTGTCTGTTTGCCTGCCTGGCCGACTATCGGCAATGCTTCAAGGCTAACGTGGCCGCTTGGTACGCAAGCAGCCAGACAACCCTGTGTGAGATTCATTGAGAGGGGGGCGCACTGAACAGAAACAAGGACAGGAAGAGACAACTCTCGAGATACGAAGCGACAAAGAATTATTGAATATATTGAAATACACACACATTTATATATATATATATATATATATATATATATATGCATATATATATATATATATATATATATATATATATATATGCATATATATATATATATATATATATATATAGAACGTAGAGAGAGAGATAGCGGAGGGCGAAACAAAAAAGGAAGAATTTTCCACTTTGGATCCAGCAGAGGCAGAGGCAGGAGCAGCTGGTGGGGGTGGAGATGATGCTGCTGCTGTTACTGCTGGACGAGGATCGTGGAAATCGTCGTGGCGGTCCGTCGACGCCGCTGGCGATGTGTGACGCCGTGAAAACGTGAAAACTTACGTATTGCTCGACGCGTCATCATGATTCCGGCGGCCATCCTTGGCGGTGCGACGACGAAAGGCCGACGTCGTATGTCGGCGCTACTACCAGCGCACATTAGCATCGAATCACAGGCTGTAGTGAGCCAGCGGTTTCTCAGTCTGTCGATTTATCTATCTGACTGTCTGTCGGTCTGTATTTATGTAAGTGTGGAACAATCACATTACAACATACAGTCAACAAAGAACATATCTAGGTACACCACGATACGCACAAATACCACCGTTACCACCTCCACCTTCAACAGAACAACAAGAGCAAGAAGAACACAACAACCACAACACTAAGAGCAACAACAACAACAAAACCAACTGTATCCGAGAGTGTATAGTTTCGTGCGTGAGTTACAACTGGCTTGGTGGTGGTGCAGCACACAATGATCACAAGCGATCTTCGTATCGCAATTGTGGTCGTTGTTGTTGTGGTTGTGTGTTGTTGTCGTCGTCGTCGTCTTCGTTGTCCTACAACAGGTCGTATAGGTCGTAATTGGGCACGAATTATTGTTGTTGTTGTTGTTTTAATTCCCTCCATAAGCTTGACACGAGAAGAATAGGTGTGCTGGTGGTGATGACGCTGTTGATGTTGTTGTTGCTGCTGCTACCGTGACAGCAACAAAAACGACAATAGCAACAATACTCACGTAACACCAATAGCAACACCTCGATGAGGACAACAACAACAATGACGACGATGACGATGTTTATGGTGATGATGGTGGCGAGTATCATAACCTCAATCAACCAAAACAATCTCACGAAGACTCACTGAGTCACTCATTCACCCACTCACTTCGTTTCCTCACTTGCTGACTTCACATCTAACACTTGTTGCACAACCAACACCACCTTGTGCACCTCCCGTTCCCGCTTATCCTTCGCGTTACGAAAAACGCGTTCCTTCGCGTGTACAGGGCGTCAATAGGCGAAGTTACTCATTAGAGATTGGCTGGTTCTCAGCTCTCTGTCGTTCACTCAGCTGATTGCTGCTGCTGCTGTTGAAGCCACTCATGCCAACATCCGACATCTATAACAACAGCTGTTCTTCTGTGTTCTGCTTGCTGCTATTGTTGCAGCAGTAGCAGCAGCAATATAATTCACAAAGGTCAACCAGGCGAAGGTTTCGGTCAGGCTAGGCCACTAATTAATAAGCAATCACTCGACGAATCAATCAATCAATCAATTCAGATCAATCGCTTGCTCGCTAACTACAACACAGACGGACAACCGAACAGGTTAACTATCCTCCAGGAGTGACCGTAACGGTTGCTGTGTTAGCAACACTAGTAGTCGTCGTAGTAGAAGTAACTTGACAGCATTGTGCATTCATGATTGTTGTTGCTGTTCTTCTTGTTGATGTCGTGGTATCGAGATCGTCGTTGTCGTGGTTGTCAACGTTAACCAGCTAAGCGATGATCGATGATTGATTGAGCAACTACTCGCTAAGTAAGCACACGGTATACAGTCACTGAGTAAGCTAGCCAGCCGAACTAGAACTTCCGAGTAACTCACTGAGCCAGGGAGCTGAGAGAGAGAGAGAGAGAGACAAACAGACAGGAGAGTGTTAGGGGAAGTCGAGTCGAGTACAGTCGAATGGCCTACATCATCAACCAACCAACCAACCAACGAACCAACTAACCAACCAATCAATCAATCAACCAGGCAATGGAATTGCAACGGCAGCTGCAGAAACAGAGCAACAACGCGCGTCAACAGTCAGTGAGCGAACCAGCTTGCTACCTAGCGAATTCGACAGTTAGTCAGTCAGTGTCTTATCGAACGGACGAACGGTTGAACGGGCAAACAACGTACGAACAGACGGTTCTGTCGTCCTATCGGCTGGCTGGCTGGCTCGCTGGTCGGTTAGTGAGTGAGTGAGTGAGTAAATGGCGAGACCAGCGCGCATCACCACCGCTATACTATCGCCACTCCAGCGGCTGCTGCTGCTGCTGCTGTTGTTGCTGCCATAGCCATCGCTGTTAGTGGTGCAGTCGTCGTCGTCACTGTCGCCATCATGGAGAAGGAGGAGGAGGTGGAGATGGTGGTGGTGGTTGTGGCAATGGTGGTGGTGGCAGGAGTTCCTTCTTGCCCGTGCGAGGGGAATCTATCAGTAGCAGGAACAGCAGCAGCAGGAACAGCAACAGCAGTGACAGTGGCAGCAGCCGCAAGAGCAGCAATAGCAACAGTGCTATCTGTAGGAGGAGGAGGAGGAGGACTTGTCGAAACAGCAGCTGTGGTTGGTTGAAGTAGTATCCGCAGCAGCAGCAACAGCAACAGCAACAACAGCTGTAGTAGAACCCGTAGCAGCTAGAGCTATAGTAGACGTAATAGCTACAGCAGTAACAGCTGATGAATTAGTAGCTGCAGCAGCAGCAGCAGCAACAGCTGATAAATTAGTAGCTGCTGTAGCAGCAAGCAACAGCTGATGAATTAGTAGCTGCAGCAGCAGCAACAGCTGATGAATTAGTAGCGGCAACGGCTGATGAATTAGTTGCACCAACAGCTAATGAATTAGTAGCTGCAGCAGCAGCAACAGCTAATGAATTAGTAGCTGCAGCAGCAGCAACAGCTAATGAATTAGTAGCTGCAGCAGCAGCAACAGCTGATAAATTAGTAGCTGCACCAGCAACAGCTGATGAATTAGTAGCTGCAGCAGCAGCAACAACAACTGAGGAATTAGTAGCAGCTGCAGCCACAGCTGACGAATTAGTCACTGCAGCAGCAACAGCAACAGCTGATGAACTAGTAGCTGCAGTTGGAGCAACAGCTGATGAATTAGTAGCAGCTGCAGCAACTGCAGCAACAGCTAATGAATTAGTAGCTGCAACAGCAACAGCTGAAGATTTAGTAGCTGTAGCAGCTAGCAGCAACAGCTGTAGTAGAAGTAGTAGTATTACACCTTTCCCCTCCCCGCGTTTAGTCGTTTGTAGTAAGTTGTTAACAGCACTTCTCTGGTGGAGGGGATAAAAAGAAGGTGGTAAGGAAGACATGACTGCTTTTGAGTGGGTTAAGCCCCCCCCCCCCCCCCCACGCCCGATCGGCAATTGATCAAGACAATCCTGCCGTGGTGACCGTGCGTGTTTGAGTGTCCCGCATTTTCCAGTTAGTCCTTTCAAAAAACTAAAATAGAAGCTACTAAAAAAGCTATTAAAAAACTAGTGCCCGCAGATCAAAACTGATTGTGTATTAGCGTTTCCGAGCGCCTGTCATACAAAAAAAAAACACATATATGTATAGCGATATGTATAGGCCTTATAGTAGCAACAGTAATAGCAGTATTGCAACAATATATTAGTATTAGTAGTAGTAGTAGTAAATATAGCAGTCGAGCCCGGTGGCGTGGTGGATTGAGTCTCCGCCTCGCAACCGGAGGAGACACATAGATGCGCGGGTTCGAACCCCACCGCTGCACATTTGCATTTATGGGGGTCCGTCTATGAGGCAATGTGAAAAACAGTTCCGTGGCACGTTAAATTTTGGCTGAGGGTCAGCCCGAAAAATTTACTTAGTAGTATCTATAGCTGGAACGGCGGCCGAAAACCAACACTAGAAGGGAGCAGCTATGAACGGAGTGCATAGAAGAACCTCCATTTTTAACGAAGTAAAACGAAAGTAGTTCCGCTGAAAATGGTTGTTCATTCACACTCAATAAAAAGAAAAGTAGTATCTATAGCAATAGCATCAGCAGCTGCAGCTGTAGCTGCTGCAACAGCTGTTGTAGCTGAGGTAGTAGTATTAGCAGTCAGTAACAGTACTACTAGCTATTGTGGTAGCTGCATCAGTCAATAGGAGCAAGAAGAGCGAGCAGGGGCGACGGTGAACGCGGCGGCAATATTGTTGGAAGCGACAACAGCAACTAGTGTTGCTGTCGTCGTCGCTGCAGCAGCCGCAGCGGAAACAGCAGAGGCGGTAAGGAGAGGATGGCGGCGACCACAGCAACAACAGCAGGAGCAGCAGCAACAACAACCAACACCGCAACCTGCTGCGCTACAGATGCTGCTAATGCTGCCGTTGCTGCAACACACAGCAATGCTGCGCGTTGATGCTGCTGCTGCAAATGGTAATTCCCCTTCTTCTCCTCGTCCTCCTCCTCCTCCTCGTCCTCCTGCTACTACTATTACTACTATTTTTACTACGACTACAGCAACCTGTGTTAGTGGTTCTCCTTCTCCAGCTGCTGCTGCTGCTGCTCCTGCTGCTACCGCGTCTAATAGCACTACAGTTAGTGCTACTAAATCATCTATTAGTAGCACTGCCCCTCCTCCTCCTCCTTCTCCTCCTACTACTATTACTACGTCATAATCTAATACTGCTGTTGCTGCTGCTGCTGCTGCTGCAGCTACTACATCATCTAGTAACAATGCGGATGATGATTATGATGATGATGATGCTGTTGCTACTAACTTTATTCAGATCAACAGCATCATCATCATCATCATCATCGATTAACAATGCTGATGTTGTTGCTGCTGTTTTCGCCGATATTGCTTTTCTGCTGCTGCTGCTGTTACTACGTCATCAACTATACTAAACACTACTACTGTTGTTGTTGCCGTCACTACGTCATCGACAAAAACACTACTATTGTTTCTGCTACGTCATCTATAAACACTAGTATTGTTTCTGCTACGTCATCTAGTGTTTATACACTACTATTGCTACTACGTCATCTACTAGTTAGTAAGGGATGTTGCTGCTGCTGCTGTTTCTAGTGCTGCCGCTACTAGGAACTACTACTACTACTACGTCAGCTATTAACACTGCAACAACAACAACAACAACAACAATATCTCATATTCCTACTGCTGCTGCTGCTACATTGCAACTATTATTAACTACTATTGTTACTACAGTAGTAGTAGTTAGTCAGTCGTAGTAGTTGTAGTAGTAGTAGTAGCCCTGTGTAGTGAGTGTGACAAACAGCTGATGATGGAGATGTTGCTAGAGACTGCTACTAGCTGCAGCTGCCAGAACTGCAACAGCAACAACAACAACAACAACAACAACAGAGCAAAGCAACAACGAAGAGAAAAAAGAACAGGGAAGGAAAGGAGAAGGCAGAGGTGGACGTCGAGGTGGAGGAGGTGGAGCAGGAGGAAGGCGATAATGATGATGATGATGATGATGTTGAGACGGACGAGGGGGAAAACGATAACGAGGATGAGGAGGAGGAGGAGGCGGGGAAAGAAACGGAGAAGAAAAGAAAACGGGGAGGCGAGAAAAGCCCATCGTCTGCCGACCAGCATCAACAACAGTGACCTGCCCAGCTGATAACTTGCCTGCCTGATGTCTGCTGGCCCGTTTAGTTGGTCCTTGTCAACAACAACAACAACACGAAAACAACAACAACAACAACACGAAACAACAACAACAACTACAGTGGCGGCGGCTGCAGCGGCGGCGCCAGCAGCAGCAACTATGAGATGATAGTTCGAAAGGCAAACGATCTCGGTGTCTCGCTGCTCTGACATCACTACCATCACCACTACAACCACCACTACCACCACCACTACTGTTGTTAATACTGCTAGGGCAGTCCTTTAATAGAGCGATTAGTTTTTGTTTGTTTTTGGTATCATCTGTATGATAACTTTCTCGAAAATGCCCCAAAATAAAGCATGCGTCGGTGGATTACCGGTCCAGCAACGAGAATAAAACGACCGCTCTGTTTGGTCGCGTTGGTGGCGAGCCTTGTCTGCTCCGCTTTGCTAGACGGCATCTTTGACCTTTCGAGGGTCTCCGTTACTCTCATCAGCACGCCGACAAAGCAAGATATATATATATATATATATATATATATATATCTTCTTACAGATCCTTGCTATTACTACGCTTGGAACCATCTATACCCTGTGAGCATCTGATTTAGGTAATACGCGAACTCTACGTCGAGTTTTCGAAACCCAAATTTTTGTACTTAGGTATTATCGATACTAACTGTGTGAATAATTGAATTTGTGTGAGTTTTGGAAACGACTAAGCCCGCACAGATCTGGAATCCGCTAGATGTCTTGTCCTCGATTGACATTTCCGTCACCTGTATCAGTTTACAACGGGTTCGTTTCCGCTCTGCTGATAGCCTTCTGTGTGGTTTCCTCCCGAGTTCGATCTCCGGCTGGAGATATCTGTCGGCTCGTTCTTGCAGCAGGTATTCCCAGAGTATTACCCCAGCAAGGACTCTGGCCGTTTGCGTAACCACAGTTATCTAGGACCTTGCACTTATAATTACTGCCAGAAGCGAGAAAGCCCTAGAAAGCGCCGCCAATGAGGCCCTGTCAATGGTGTCCGAGTGGATGGAGTGCCATCACTTGAAATCGGCGCCTGACAAGACGGAGGCGATGTACCTAACGGGCATAAAGAGGTCGACCGGCGCTAATGTCGTGATGCCGGGTCACCAAATAGAAATCATAAAGAAGGTGAGGTACCTTGAGATCACGCTAATTACGGGACCGACCGGATCCGCACACGCGAAGTACGAAGGGAGTGGTCGAGACCAGGAGCCGAGGGGGTCGACGATCAGCCGGGCCCTCATGGTCTCGACGACCCTTACTGGACGGCTTACAAAATTACAGGATCCCCTTATCCAATCGCAGATAAACACGCCGGATGATAGACAGGCAAAGAGCTGAGTGAAGGAGAACGACAGATACCCCTTTCTTAAGGCTTCGAAGTAATACCAACGTAAGACCGAGCCAGGGTGTGGGGAGGAAGTCGGGTTTAATGAGCATGTGGGTCCCACACTGGTCACGCAGGCGTTTCGTGACGCACGTGCATCATGCATTTCCGAAACCTCCCATAAAAAGTTATCTAAGACCTACAGATAGGAAGTGCAAGTGCCCGTTAGATGTCCGCTTCTTCCCGTAACTCCCCAGATTGGGGCAGCGTAGAGAACAATAGAACGGTTCCTTAGCTTCCGATTGAAGCGCAATCGCGTCGCTCTTATCGCGTGCCGGAGTGGGCAAATGTCTTCTCATGCACCGCAAAATTATTTCTAGCGCCTTGCATTCTAAGATCGCTTTATAATTTGCTTCGACGATCGACACCAAGGCTTGATCGGTTAAGTGAGTGAGTCGGAGCATGCCATGGCCTTTGTGACTATGTAAGCGGCATCCCATCCATTTCGAGCTCACTTTGCTACACAAAAGGTTCCATGGACGGGTCCTAGCACGGGCCCCCGTGGGACGGCCTCATTTTGAATATCTGTCTACGCCCACGTCTTCGACAATGAACATTACGCTGACCCGCAGCACTACATAGTTTTTTTTAGTCAAAAAACACGGTCTGATTATCAAGCCCTGTCGGCCCCTGCAAACATCTTGCATCAGGCATGATTTGGGTTTGCCTTCGGTCTCGTGCGCGCGTAGCTTTTTTATGCATTGCATCGTCATCGTTGAGTTGCAGCATAACGACCTCACGTCGCCTGGCCTATTCGGCTTAGCGGCACGTTAATCTGATCTGAGTGCAACGTTGACGGTCACAACCTTCATTCAGCTGACACCAGCCGACCGAGGTCTAAGGCGGCAGCTTTCTTCGTAGCTTCATCTATTCTTAAGCTGACTTGGTGCTCGTATTGCGTACACGCGATCCGGGCCATGCCTGCCATTGTCTAGGGTAGAAACAAGAAGGGATGGGGGGCAATCCAATGTCTATCGGTGAGATATGTTGTATCTTTACTTTTGGCTATCTTGGTAGGGGAATAACCTTTTTCCAGTACACTTGGTCCTGGTCCAATGGAATCTGCTTCCTGGACACATTATGGAAGCGCCGCTCGCGAAGTCCGTCATAGTGACAGGGTAACTTACTAACTAACGGTTCATTGTAATTTCTCTGCGCCGTCAGCATTGGCTCGGACTGAATGTGCTCCGCTGTGAGGCGCTTTATCGCGGAGCAATACTAATGAGCGGTGCAGTTCGTCACGGTTCGTTTGTTATCTTCAAGTCAATAGGCGGCTCAGTTGTTCTCTGTGTTTTGCGAAACTCTTCAAGCAAAATATCTTCTCAGAACCGAGAAAGAGTTTCGCCCAAAGGCACACTTGCGCGCTTGTCTCAATAGGGCAGCTTGGTATACAACATCCATCCGTCACGCTCTTGGAAAAACTGTGTGGAACTACACATCTATTTTTATCCGTTTCAGATCTAGATAAATAATTGTACCCGTATTACCGGCGTTGCGCATGGTCCCGACAAGCTACTTGTACACGTGGCTTGGCGGGGTCTTTCATATCCATCTTTAAATGCGACGGCTTTCTAATTGTTTGCTTATTAATATAGCAAACCACTTGAAAGAATAAAGTACAGAATTGAATTTGTGTATATCATAATTTTGGCTAAAATCTGCAAACGTTGAGAAAGATCGCATCCAAAGGGTATATGTCGTGCTGAACGATCAGGATCTCCTATAATGTATGTAGCATCATCATGGCAATATAAATATATATATATATATATATATATATATATATATATATATATATATATATATATATATATATATTATATAATATATATAATATATATATATATATATAAATAAATATATATATATATATATATATATATATAATTTTTTTTACCATCTTTTCCGGACGGCAAATTTATTTAAGTTCGATAACTCTTCATTGAGCTTGAAATTTCCATTATTACATACATTCAAACAATTATAACTATTCAGGTAATTTTGCAGAAAAGGCTATCGCCCGTGTCTGATGGATACGTGTAATCAATATGAGTTATATTGTATAATCATACGCGTTTCTATCATTGAGCACACGCGAAGATGATCTGCCGCCCTCGTTCTCAACACACACACACACACACAATTACGTTCTGTTGTTACTATTGTTGTAACTATGCTGGTTGTGGTCGCTGCCGCCGCCGCCGGCATTACGACGCCTTTTGGTGCAGGTAGCCCCCCACTTCATAATAGATAAAAGTTTAGTGGCGACTCGTCAACTTGCAGCGGGCTGCTGAGCAGTCGCTCTCAATCAAATTCGAGATCAGCAACAAATGAGCCGCTGCAATCGTTAAGCCGCTGGGACTTGCCCCGCTTATCGCGCTGCGCGATAGGGATCGATCGTGATATTTATATATAACGAGATTGACACGACAATCACGACGACGACAACAGCAACATCAAACTCTAGGAAACTGTGACAGTCCGGCCAGTCAACATCTTCTTTGTGTGCTCTCTCTCTCTATATATATATATATATATATATATTTAAATATATATATGCCAACGTCTATGGGTTTGATCTGTTCACCTAATATTAGGATACGGTGTGACAAGGTTAAGATATTTCTGCTTAAGGGTAAACGTGCATACGTTTACCGCAATTGTGGATTTGCATGAATAGACTAATATATAATATATATATATATATATATATATATATATATATATATATATATATATATATATCTACATCTATATATACATATATATGTATGTGTATATATATATATATATATACATCTATATATACATATGTATGTATATATATATCTACATTTATATACATATATATGTATATATATATATATATATATATATATATATATATATATATATATATATATATAAATGCCAGTGAACCTTTCGCCTCATTTAATAATGAGCCACTTCCTACCTAAGGTACGCTAAGCAGCAGGGAGCCTTTGCTGTCTGTGAGCGCGAGGCCAAGATGGCGCCGCTGACGAACAAGGTCGAATCGACCGTGTGTCACTATGCAAAACCGACGAACACAACGACGACGAAAAACAACAGAGATTCCAACATCACGGCCCAGCCGTGGCGGAAGAAGAGGCGCTCTCTGACTTCGAGTCGTTTGACTTCCGAAATACTGCCCCATTGAACCATACCATACCATCGGGCCACTTGCCAAGTCATGTGTTACGAAACAGAATCTGGGCCGTCATGCCGTTTCCGGCTAAAGTGGGGCGAATAGCAAGCCCTTCGCTTTTTTGCCTCCAACCGCAGACAGTGAATACGGGCGAGGCAAGGCGACTTCTCAGTGAAGCCTCACTCAGCTCTGATTTCCTGTTCAACGCAAAGCAACGCTACATTCTTGCTCACAGAAATACGTATGAACACGCTCAGACAGATGTACACTTATGCCCCCCTATAGTGACGCCATTTGTTTCTCATTAGCGGGCGTCATTCACGTAGGTGTGCACCGGTTTTTAACCACCACTGAACATAACGATGCGTAGCCAGCCAAAATAGCCAGACTCTCCCTCCGCTTACCGCCTCCCTCCACCCCCGCTCTCTCCCCCGGTCCCCCGAGTAAGAGCGATGATTGTACGATGGCAAATTTTGTATTTAGTAACGAAAGCCGCTTTTTCCAAAGATTACTCTCGACAGGCGCTGGGTATATATATACATATATATATATATATATATATATATATATATATATATATATACGTAGCTTGTTTTTTAATATGACGCCTTAACGTCATATTAGCCTGAGCAGGCATAGGCGAAAAGTATGTACATGCTTTTAGATATATATATATATATATATATATAACGAGAATTGTCTATATCGGCATTCGTCTTTGATTATACTCACTCCCTAGCACAGCAAAACTGTACGCTCCTTCCTGTACGAGTGACCCGGACGCATCCCCGAATTGAGCTCTGTCTCGCCAACCAGTTTTGCCTGTGCCGCCGACATCGGGAAGGGAAACTGAGTGTGGAGTGCGGTAGATGAACCGTATCAAAGTACGCAGGTAGTTGAGCTCAGGGTTGCGTGTGAGAAGGCGAGCGCAGCATGGACGATGAGTCAATTCATCGGCGAGCATTTTGCTCTCTCTCTCTCTCTCTCTCGATGACGCCAATACTTTCATACATGCGCGGCCATCGCGGTAGCTCGGAGATGGGGATCGGTTAGAGGACCCGGGGGCGACTTGCTTTGAGTCGCGCGATCAACGCGGCAATATTGCTCCTTCGTCCATTCAGCAGCTTCGTGGTACATCGTGACGTTGCCTATAGACTAAAACTGAGTGTTGTTAGGCCACCGGACCACCTCGACTTGTCGTCGTCGCCAAAGCAGCACTCATTCTAACACTTTTGCCCAAAGTAGCCCCTGTAGTTGTTAGCCCACTGTAGTTGAACGAGCTTGCGCAAGGCAGGTCTCGGTCGGAAGACGACTGTTCATTCTGAGTGGATTGTCCCACACTATCGGCCCGCACTGTTGATTGCAGTTGAGCTTTCCGGCCATAGGTACATATAGCGTTCGTGTACGTTTGCATTTTCCAGTCACTCCTCTACAGGGGGTTAGGGGTTGAAGTAATATTGAAGAATGGTTCCAGCTCCTCGCCTCTTCCTGAGGCCATTTAGGTGAGAGGTTTTTAGTGGGTCTTATGCCAACAACATCGGCATCGAGTCCCACACTACCCGCTCTGGGTGTGCGTAAACTCATTTTTCCCTGTCACCAAACAAACAAAAAAAAGTCACTCCTCTACAAAATGAAGTCGTGATAGCAGTGCTATTAAAGTAAAAACTAGTAGGTACTGCATGGCTCCACTGTAGATGGCTACAGTGGTAATACGAACGTGCTATATACGTATAGTATTATTCGTATAGACATCCCCGTACATGTTATAGATATACGCTATTGACAACCACTACAGTTCACTGAATCCGACATCTAACTAGCCTATTAGTCGACCATAGTTACAACCAGTATTTCACTATTTTTTGTTCTTATTTCATTCTCTACAACCCTAACTCCAATCTGCAAACCACCTCGTATGTCATATTGCTTCACCGCTTTACGTACTTCAGGCATATTCGTATGCACACAGTCATTGCATGCGCCGTGATTTGTCCGGGACGCGATAGTAGACAAGCCCTTCATATCGTTATTATAGCACCTTGTACAACCGATGTAGGGATTCCTTTATAGCTAGATAATTCTACCGTTGATACCTTCCATACCCTTCTTGCACACATTCCCTACTTGCACACATTGGTGGGTACTCTGACAGATCGTCGAATGTCCCAGATTTTCGACCGTTGGAAAAAAACAACTGTCGTCTGATCAAC
>QVRM01001732.1:0-2500 GCA_003439945.1 Dermanyssus gallinae
GTTTGATTACCTAATCAATTAGCTGTAGACTGAACATAGATTTTTCGCTAGAGCAACAACAATGTGGGCATAGTTTTTCACACCGGCAATCGAGAAGCACCGCGGGTACCGAGACTGTGTACACATGCACACACGATGAGTCACGAACACACGACGAACGCGTCAGTAAAAACAAGTAATCGATTCCAATTAAGAATCGTATATATTTCACTCAAATAGAGTACATGAAAGTGGTTCATGTTCATATTAATCACTATTCTTTGTTGTCCTGCCGTACCAAACAGAGGAAGTGCAGAGATCTTCGTTGTAGTGCCGAGTCGTACTAAGCAAATTGCTGCGAGAAGACCGACAAATACACTAAGTCTATAATCCCAATGAAACTCTCTACGGGAGCATTACGAGGAACCCTTGTACGATGTACCTGGTATAGACGTGCCGGTATCGACTCACCCCCACCACAACCAAGGAGTCATCAGAGCGCTCTTACCCCGTCGCTGCCTCCGCGACTCCGTCACAGGCATACGCAGCCTAAACCGAAGCATCTCCGTCAGCGGCGTACAGTCCGACAATACATACATGAAGCGGCTTCTTGTCCTTCACGTACCGCTTCATGTATTGCACATTTGAACTAAACTAAATTCGCTTGAGTTAAATATTGCCACATTTTCCTAATCTATACGTCAACCTTGGAAAGTCTTCAGCATAAACAGACCAGGTGCGCGTGCCGATAGACAGTCGCCGTACATTTTCGACCCCATCCGTAGAGAGCAGCCAGTGCCGAGCTCACACTGTTTTCGACGTGCGTCGTGAATGACGTTCGCATATAATGAACAACGACCCCAGTAAAGGAACGAGTTTACAAACTCGAATAGTCTTTCTTACAGCAAAAAAAAATAATGGCGCACGCAACCAAACGTCCTCCGCGACGATGTAACTTAATCGCCTTGGCATTACGTTCAGCCGCTTTTCCATGAGGTACACCTTTACCGCGGCGGTAATGCGAGCGATGCACCAAGGCTACGGTGAGCAACGACAATGTCATCCGAATACATTACGACAACGGCATGTCGAAACTCTTGACGCGCATAGCGTGTAAGATTAGCAAGACCATCAGCGTAAAAGAGATGCAGCTCAGTGGGTCCCCCTGAAAAATATGTCAACATTTGGTAGCTTCGGGTTTATTCACCATGAATTGGTAGCATAGTACAATAGTTCACATATCATTTTCAGGCTAAAAATATCGTACACAACCATCGTACACACCTCTTTTGTCAACATTTAAGCATTCTGGTAGGAGACCGTTTGCAAGAAGGCGGCGGCCAACATGTGGTTTGTTTGCGGCGCCGGCTTTTCAGCCTGGGTTTTGTGTTCTGATTATTACTTAGCGGGCGCACACAAAAACTAAAGTAAAGGGCGAGAACTCTGAAGAGGTTATTCGTGTGAAAATGTGTGTAGATTGTTTGGCTCGGGCCCAGGCACAGTAGTGACGCCGGAAGCACTGCCTGCCTCAGACCACTCCATGACACCAGGCTGACGATCTGCGACACCATTAAGCAGACAGAAAATTTTCACTAATAGCGCACGGAACTCACGGGACCAAACCGCAAAAATATTAACAGGGTATAACATTTTAACGTTTCGAAAGTTTCGAATCTTCCCGAAAATAACAGCAAAGAGGAAACTCCCCACGGTACCGCTAGACGGCGCCACTGGCGGCTAGACTGGTTAAAAAAACCCTTTCGGGGCTGACTCTCAGCCAAGATTGAACGTCCATGGGACTGCTTTAAGCATTGCTTCATAGACGGACTACCCCATAATACAAATCAGTGCAACGGTGGGGCTTCGAACCCGCGCACCTTCTATGTGTCTCCTCCAGCCGTGAGGCGCATACGCATGCCACCACCGCCACCGGGCTCGACATGGCAGATGGTTAGATGGATATATGTTTCCCCACAAGTCCCAGTAGATGGCGCCACTGGGGCAGCTGCGCTGACTGAGCTGTATTGACAGCTTGTTCATCTAGCCGGGCCAATTACGTCGCACCGGAGATGCATATGAAGACAGGCCACAGCGGAGACGCATAATGAGAAGTGCCTAATTGGTTACCCCATCACTTTTTTAGGTCTTGCCCCCTTTAGCTGTCAGGCATCAGCACGAGAGCTATATTTGTGTTCGAATTATATGAAGGATGTTTATTTACTCTTGATGCAAGCGGAAGCTTGCGATCTTACAGCACAAGTCGCCATTAGCTCTGAACATCAGGGCTTGTTTCAAGCAAGGCGAAAATCATTATTTTTACACTAATCATTACCAACATTATTAATTTTATTATTATTATTACCTGTTAAACGATGTTACAGTTGAGAGGTCTGAACGTATTATTGCAAAGTTTTTTTAAATAATTAGTTCACTCCATGGCGCCTAAAATAGATGCCGCGTTTCCTCTGCAAACGGCCAAGGACAACGCTTGCCTCAAGAATTGACCCTCTCTTCGGTCGTT
>QVRM01001732.1:7500-50492 GCA_003439945.1 Dermanyssus gallinae
CATTTGACCATCAGTAAAATTGTAAACATTGCTGAAATACAGAAAAATGCACCGATAGTACCGGCCACACTATGTGGCCCTCGTGGGATGTCGTAAATGAAGTGCTTGTTTACAAAGGTGTGTCTTCTATATACGACCGACGTATTCTAGCGTCGTCGTAGATAGAAGGATACGCCGATTATATAACGGCACGTCTATCATAGCAAGGACTTCTATACAGCATTTAGTGTTTTTGTTAGAACGCGCCTAGGCCTAACAATAAATAAGGCAACGCACTTGCAAATATACGCAAACAAAGCAGTCCACTTGTACAGCATCTTTATGATACACAATATTTGTAGGTAAAAGCCTGTGGATAAATATTGTTATCCAACCTAAGTAGGTGTCCCCTAAAACACAGCGCAGCGATCCCATTTAGGATATACGTAGATCACATGCCTGATTCATACTGTGAAATTAATAGCCATTGTTCTATTTTGCGAGTAAAGGGCTTGCTTTGTAGTGAAGGAAGGCGGCATGCAAGTTTGTGATGACTAGACTTTCAAATTACTAGGGGGGTAGGATCTAGTGGAAACGCGATCTCCATCAGTATAATACCTGGCAAAAATTTGTATGCTAACATAGAAGTCCGCAGCGTGTGCATGTTTTCTACCTTGAGTAGATTAAGTCGACTGAACCTGTCACGGACTGAAATCCTTCGTCTTCTAGAAAAAATGGCTCTATAATCTTCGGTCTTACTCTGGCTCTCCGGAGAATTCCGTCGTTGCCGTCACCCAGAAAAGAACGATCTATCCCTGTAGGGGATCAATTTATTCTATACGCGGCATATACATATATATATATATATATATATATATATATATATATATCCTTCATTGTTAGAAATCCAGAGCTGTATATAAATTTTTTTGATACTTATGTAAAACCAATAATGACGTATGCCTCTCAAGTGTGGTACCCTATGAACGTAAAAGATAGACGACTACTGAGAGGTGTGATCAAGAAATTCACACGCCGAGCTTCTTATCGTTGTGACGTCCCACCGACGCAAACCGTTGTTAAATATATCATAGACACTTTTAATGAATTAGACTGTAAATTTGCCAACTATGTTTTCTCCAATGAGGAGTTTTGCAGCTTCTTTTTTAATTGCATACCAACGACAACAAGATCTCAAGTGAAATACGAGCTCAAATGCATAGCTCGAAAAGAGATCGTAATGTCGCTGTTCCCCTGGAGGGTTACCAGAACATACAACTAACGCACACCCGTGAGGGAACTAGTCATTTGATGCTAAAACAAATTCTTATCCTTTATGTAAATAAAGCGCGTATTCTAATATTTATATATATATATATATATATATATATATATATATATATATATATATATATATATATATATATATATATATATATATATATATATATGACTTACAACGTGCTCAGTAAAAACGAGTTAATAATTATATATGTAAAAGACTTGTTACGCCTGAGTCAAAGACAACCACATTTGCTGGACAACATGGTATATGCCTACAAAGCTTTAGCAGCTAGACCAAAGTACAGAATCCGGTATCATCTAAACCTGGCAAACTGCAACTTCTCAAAGAATCTTTCGCACTTAAAAATCAGCATGCACCTGATTTTTGCTTTCGAGAGCGTAATATTAAATCGAGATATGCTGCTATGTAAAACACGACTTCCATTTCGGCCGGTATTTTCCACCGATCAGCTGAAGATATCAGCTCAGATAATCGCGACTGGACTTTCATTAGCTCTTCACGATCTCTCCACGATCAGCTACGAAACCATACACAAACATCAAGTGACCCAGTTGTGAAGGCTGCAACCTCCTCCGCCACCATCGTTTCGGTTGCTGCCGTTGCTGCAACGGTTTAAGGAGAGCGCATGTGCGTGCGTATTTTCCTGTGCGCCTGTCAGATATTTATATATATCCAATATCCATGCCGTTACTGGATGTTATCCGCCTAGTAGGAGCACTAATAGCAAACGCAGCAGTAGAAGAATTAGCAAAATGGACAATACTAGCATTAGTAGTAGTACGAAAGTAGTAGTTTATTACTTATCTAGAGTAGTAGTTTATTTACATACTTATTAGGTTAATTAGTAGTAGTTTATTTTATATTTATCAAAAAAATTCAGTAGTCGAATTAGTAGTAGCATTATTATTATTATTATTATTATTATTATTATTATTATAATTCTCCCCCGTGTCCTGACACTTCCTATATCGTTATTGGAGGTCTCTTGTGATGCGGGATGCGGGAGAGATGCGCGGAAGACGCGACCGATACAGCCACGCCGGTAGACTCGTCTCATGATTCGTAGCGGTGCGCCACCCAACAGCCACAGCAGCAGCAACAGAGGCGCCGGCAATCCTACTGCGGGCCATCGTTTTTCCTCATTGGTGATGTGTTTTTAGCTGTAGCACCAGCTACTACCACTGCTACACGCACGAAAAACGCGTACATGCTGCATGCGCATAGCCGCACCGTCGTTCCATCAATAGCCGCTCGATATTGACAACAGCTCATCAATGAGAAAGTTTGCCGTTGTTGTTGCCGTCGTTGTTGTTGTTGTTGTTGTTGCTGTTGTTGTTGTTGTTGCCGTCGTTGTTGCTGTTGTTGTTGCCGTTGTTGTTGCTGTTGTTGCTGCCGTCGTTGTTGCTGTTGTTGTTGCCGTTGTTGTTGCTGTTGTTGTTGCCGTCGTTGTTGCTGTTGTTGTTGTTGCCGTCGTTGTTGCTGTTGTTGCTGCCGTCGTTGTTGCTGTTGTTGTTGCCGTCGTTGTTGCTGTTGTTGTTGTTGTTGCTGTTGTTGTTGTTGCCGTCGTTGTTGCTGTTGTTGTTGCCGTCGTTGTTGCTGTTGTTGTTGTTGCCGTCGTCGTCGTTGTTGTTGTTATTGTTGGCGGCGTTGTTGTTGTTGTTGCCGTCGTTGTTGCCGTCGTTGTTGTTGTTGTTTGTGCCGTCGTCGTCGTTGTTGTTGCCGTTGTTGTTGTTCTTGTTGGGTTGCCGTTGTTGTACTTCATGCGTCGACATCGGCTGCCGCTGGTCGACATCGGATCACGAACGAAAAACGACAGGTTGCTGTTGAGTCATGTCGGTTTTTTCATTATTTATTTATGCACTTGCGTTGTTTAGGGCTGCACGGATGCTCCGGTGAGCCACGACAACGCTAGGATAGAAACTCAGCTCAGCGAAAACCACGAGAAAGAGCGGGCGGACAAGCGAGAGATAGAGAGAGGGAGAGATAGGCGAAAAACGTAGAGCGGCGAGATTAATTTGATCAATCGCTACCTACCATTGCAGCGTGGGGTAGTCTTCGGCAGAGCAAAACTTCACTACGGCTGTGGCGTAACGGGACGACGAGGGAGGAGCCCTACGTACATGTCCGGACCCCGATCGATGTAAGTACTCGCATGTCCAAACAACAACAGCAACAAGCTCGTGTACAATGATAACACCGCTCGTAGACCGAATGAACACTTGCAGGTGTACTCGCCTTGCTTTTCCATTGGCTAGTTAATGAAAACAACAACAGCAACAACAACAACAACAACAACAACAACAACAACAACAACAACGACAACAACGACAACAACAACAACAACAACAACAACAACAACAACAACAACAACAACAACAACAACAACAATAACAACAACAACAACAACAACAACAACAACAACAACAACAACAACAACAACAACAACAACAACAACAACAACAACAACAACAACAACAACAACAACAACAACAACAGCAACAACAACAACAACAACAACAACAACAACAACAACAACAACAACAACAAAAACAACAACAGCAACAACAACAACAACAACAACTAGTGCTTCTTGCGCGAAGGGTTTTTTCTCTTATAAATCATCCAGCTGGAACCGGGCGAGCTCGAGGGGCCGACCCTCTCTGTTGTCAGTTATCATTGCGTCTCGTCGGTCGTATTGTCTATTTGTCGTTTCGTCTATTCGATTGATCTGTATTAGAAGGCGATTGTAGTGACACTTGTCGGATCTTGTTATTGACGACACCGACCGTTTCTGGGCTACTTTGGATTTTCAGCCGTAGCTACATAATGTGTGCTCGGCGTCTTGATAAATCGTCATTAAAAAAATGTAGCTAACTAGCATTTACTGAGGAGAGAAGCTCAGTTAAACAGGAGAAGCGTATCTATCTGCTGAACGGGGTAGTTTTTTTTTCAGTAAAAAAAGGCAAGTAAATTTGCGAAAATCGGCGCTCACTAACGAAGTAAAAGCTTGTTGCTATCGATCGTGCGACTTGGACACACGTCACACATAACAAAATGTACATATCCGTCCGCGTACAGCTAGTCTACATCAATGCTTGGTGGCCCTTTGATATATCTTATACTCTAAGGACAACTTAAAAGCAGTGTATGCTGCCATATAATCCCTCAGTATATATTGTCAGTACGGTTGTGGCATTGCCACTGTGATCTGGATAGATTATTGCATTTCTGGGTTGTGTATGAGGATAGCCGTTAAGCAATAATTAGGTCTAGCCAGTTTTCATATTTCGACCGGGCTTTTATCTTCTAAATGCAGCTTTTTTTGGCGACAATGGTCTCAGCAATAGTGTAACATTGCTACGCGTATCGAAAACTGTTGGTTGCTGTTCGTGGGACATTTTCGAGTTCTACACAGTCCCGGGCGGCAAAAAAGCGTAAATGCCTGTTTTTCAACACAATTTCAGCTGTGCAGGTGGTGCAAATTAAACAAAGTAATGAGTTCCCGGCGTTGTGTTGCAAGGAGAAAAGTCCGCAGAGGATCCGACGAATTTTGTGGAAACGGCAGAGGCCTTCGTGACCCTCAGGGTGACGGCCTCTGCCGCGGCTCAATCGATGTGCTTCTAAACGGCCGGGGGTGTTTATTGCGTTTGCTGTTCGCAAATGAACCAAAGCGTTCACCAACCTCATCACGGTGCGCCTGTGGGACGCACACACGCAGTCTGGACGAACGCCAGAGCGATAGAAGGGCTTCTCCTCGTCGTGGAGACATGCTCACGTATGTATAGAAGTATATAGAAGGACGGTTCGGTCAGGCTGTCCGTCGGACAGCACCCTATAGCCGGATGTTGACGCTGCTTGCTCCTGCTTGAATCGGCTATACACGACAAAACCCAACAAGATTCTTACTACTAAAACGGCTCCAACAACAGCAACAACATTAACAACAACTACAACAACAACTGCTATTATGAATCGTGCTATACTACTGATGCAGACAGTTTGTTGCGCGGTAGCAAAAACAGAAATACATATGGTGGCGAGAGGATGCTAACACAATAATAGTAGTAGTTGTCATTGTTGTTGTTGTTATTGCTGTTGCTGTTGCTCTTGTTGTTGTTGCTGTTGTTGTTGATGGTGGGGGTGATGTTGTTACTGTTTTTGCCGCAGCTGCTGCTGCTGCTGCAGTTGATGTTGTTGTCGTTGTTGATGTTGTTGTTGTTGTTGTTGTCCCTGCTGATGATCGTTGCGACATCGAGTGATGGATGTCCCTTCGATGGACTTCGAGTGGGGAGGCTGCGCCGGCTAGTTGAGGGGTCCCCTCCCCCCTGAGTCGACCCCTCCTTTCTCGCCCCAGTCTGGTCGAACGAACTGACCTGGCAGCAACGGCGGATTGGGGCTTAGCATGGAGCCAACTGGAGTCCAAGATCCGAGGACGCCTACGCCGACGACGACGACAACGACCGCAGGGGATTGGCCAACAACAGTGATGCAGCGACCCGACTAAGACCAGAATCGACTTAGATCACCAAGATCAGTCGATCAGCCTGTCACCGTTGCGTGGGCGCCCCTGGCCACAAATTGAGCTAGACCAAGTGCACCAAGAAGTGGTGGTAGCAAGGCACCCGCGGCGGAACACGCGAGTGCACAAATCAGGCGGTATACATAATACTAGGATACAGCGATGTAGGATGGAGATGCATCGATACCGAATGCGTACGCGACACGGGCCGCACACTCCCAAACGAATGCTCGCTTTCAAGCTCACCATACAGATTGCTAGACATCGATCGTACGACGCAGCGCAGAGAAGAGATTCAAAATGAGAACCAAATTTGTTTGCTTGTTGTCGTTAGCGGATCATCTTCTATATAGTATGATTATGCGTAGCTGTTGAAATCAAAACATAATGCGCAGGAATACAGGCCCTCGATTCAAACTGTTTGCTGTAATGAGGCTACTTAAACAGCGCACGACACGTTCTGTATGTGCACGTACACAACCGGACGATAAAAGCAAGTAGTAATTTATTTTCGTACACGTGTTAGGTCAATAGCACTTGTTATTACATTGCTCTCACAGTCAGCGTTAGGGCAACGTTCAAACAGTTGCCCACGCAAGAGTTATCTATATATGGAGGCTCTGTTGCACGGAGCCGACACCTTAGTAAACAAGGAGCAAATATTAGATGCATATTAACAAATGAACAATTCTCTCGCTGTAAAATGTTTGCTGCAATTACCAAACTATTGTTTGTGGCTTGCGTTTTCTTAATACAAAAAAGAACATTCAAATTCATGTTTTATGCGGTCCGTCATGTAATCGTTTGAAGCAGGCCTGTCGTGCTCTCAAAGCGTAAAATATTCGACGCTGTATACTGTGCAGCGTTAGTAATACTGATCGCTCTAGGGTTAAGATTTCAATTAATGTACATGCATAGCATGTTTCGACCACTAGTTTATTGCGAATGAGCCAACCATACCGCAATCCTCCTTCTAAACCAGGACAGAATATTATTTTATGATATACGGTATTTATTTGCACATCTATTGCAGTTGTTTCACATTTCAATTGATCTGGCAGGAACTAAAACAGTCTAAATAGTTGACAAATAAGCGCAGTTCAAGCTGTGCTCCATGTCGCTTCGGTTCGCCAACCTCCAGTGTTCAGTGTTGAAAAAATCCTTTCGGGGCTGACTCTCAGCCAAGATTTAACGTCCATAAAACTGCTTTTCGCATTGCTTCATAGACGGACCCCCATAAATACAAATGTGCATCGGTGGGGCTCGAACGCGCGCACCTATGTGTCTCCTCCGGGCGCAAGGCGCAGACGCATGCCACCACGCCACCGGGCTCGACAGTGGTCAGTGTTAGAAGCTGGCAACTAGTATTACAGCTTATTTTCGGTGACGAGATTAATTACTTAGTTTCGTGACGGAACGACAGGACAGTACTCAAGCGGCTTTTAGAAATATAATAGAATAACCGCTTTGCTATTAGGTGTAAATAATTCGTCACCAGAGGCAAGATTTTTAGGTTTAACGCCCTGCAGCTATAGCGCTGTCTCTTTATAGAGCTTGCATAGATCGCCTAACAGGATTGCGGCAACAGTTTTGCGTAGCCATGAGTCTTTGATATGGCTCGCGAATTCTAGCGCTGGCACGGTAGCACGGTACCGAGGTATCTAGTCCTATTAACAAATTTAAAGCGTCGACTTTCGTAGTAGATAGGGTCATTTCCCAGACGTTTTCCTACTCTGACTTTCGTCACGTTCGTTTTCGATGTATTTACTTTTTCGCGCTTTCTTCGTACCACGCTGGTATAGCTTCTATGCATTGTTGCAGTTCGTTGACATATATCGGTGCAGTGGCGGTGTTATCGACAAATATTTTTCGTTACAAATTTGCAAACTTGCATGCATTTCTTTGTTGCAGTCTTTGGTGTAGTCTGTTCACAATAATTACAAACAATAAGGTAGACACAGAGTAGCCTTGGAGAATTCCCGACGTTTGCACGATGGATGGCCCAGCGGCCATGCCATTGTCAATTGCTAAAAAGTTCAAGATGTCGGTTAGAAAGCGCGGGTGGGCCACGAAGTCCAAAATGTCCAATGGCAATAGCAAGCTTTTTCCGGTTGACACAGTCCTAATCCTTTTCCATGTCAACAAATACAGCGCAAACTGGACTTGATTCGCCACCAATAAATTTTAGCAGTTGTTCTATTGCGTGTTTGCCTTGAACTTCTTGGTCGATCCCCGAATTGATGCTGTGAAATTTGCGGCAGGCAGTGGAGGACACGACAAGTGATACAATTGCCGAAGTAAGCAACCTGAAGATATGACTTGACGGGCTAATTCCTTCACGTGAACCTAAACCTGCGAAACAACGAACCACGCCGCCTAAATATATTGCAGCATGTCCACAAGTCTGCAAAATAGGTCGTCTGTAATGATTTCAAAATCCCCTTCTAGTTTCAACAAATATGATCATTCTAGATGATTTGGAGGCGGCTAGTCTGGACTGTTACTTACATCATTATGCATTTCCAGCTTCTTTATCAAAAAACAAAAATATGGTTATGACTTTGGGTTGAGCAGATTAAATTTAGATACAGAAATGTAGCATCGAATTCATAGTCTATTCTAAAACTGACAGCAAAGGTTCCCATAGTTAAATCGGCATAGCGCCAATGGCAATTGGATTCCTTTCAGGCGGCCGGCCAGCTAATGAGGTCGGTGATTATTCGGAGCAGTTTGATCGGCGGACAAACTAGATAGTTTAATTGGGAGGCCACGGTCAAATTGGCTCCGGTGGCGGTAATCCGACCAGTCAGTAGTAGCCTAACACAGTAGCAAGTTTACCGTCTCAGCTGTACGTTCATAAGGACGAATCTCGGGCCAAACGCAGTAGACGTTTTGTGCTTCAAATGCTAAACGAGAACGACTCTGAACGGCCTACAACCTATCCGCATTTAACGGGGTCATTTATACGTGTGCAGCAGATAGTTCAGTCTGAACTGAAGCCCGAAATAGAGTCGTCTGGTCGTGGTGCGACGTGGTGGAATGGTGCTAAATTCGTATTTGTGTTACGCCCGCGATTCTCGTTTTGAATAGCGGAGACTTTACAAAACAGGTCGATTGTATTTACAAACTGAACAATCTATATGTATATATATATATATACATATACATACATAAATTAATCTACAAATATCAGATATATCAGGCCGACAACAACGGCTTTAGAGCTAGCTGTCTTGCAACTTGCTTGCTTTCTCGCTTATTCCTCACAGAATCCATCTCTGCGGCCATCTGTCCTGTACGTCCTGGACGCGACGAGAGACGTCTAGGCTGGGCTGGGCAGGGCGGGAGCGCAAGGGGTGGCCACTCCGGGGGCGCGGATGACAAAACTCGGCGGGCAGGCAGCCATAGCTAGGCTTAAGCTGCTGCTGCTGTTACCACTACGATACTACAGCCATGCGGTTGCTTATTGAAGCGGTACGCGAAGGCCCACTCACTCACTCACGAACGCACGCAGCCCGATCTCCATTGTGGGCCACATGCCGCGCGGACATTGGTGGATCAGCGTGGTAACAGCTGGCATGACTGTATCTTCCGTTCTCTCTGCTTTATCACGCTTTCTGCCTTTCCTGTTCCGTCTTTCTGTTTTCTCTTCTTCTTCTGTTTCATTTTCTTCTTTAGTCTCGTTCTCTTGCTCTCCGGCATGCTCTATCATCTGTGTCCGCTAGCAAGCAGCTCGACATCGAGGCGTTCATCCGAGAAACGAAGAGCGCTCCGAGATCGTACCCATGGCGATGATCATCGTATCTGGTAACGATAGAAAAATCCGTATTAACAACAGCAGCAGCAACAGCGACGACGACGATGACTTCAGCATTAGTAGTTGTAGTAGTAATAGTAGTACTAGTTGTAGTAGTAATAGAAAGTATGACTTCGGAAAACGTTAGCCATCGTGGCTCGCGTTTGATGGCCGAGCCTGGGTGTACACGGAGTGTATACGGGGTGTCCAATGCCAAAGTGTCCTTGGCTAGACTTGAACGCACATTTTGTGAAGTAATGTAACAATAATTCTATGTCTTTCTCAAGTCTGGCTGAACTAGACCTATATATATATATATTTATATATATATATATATATATTTTTTTTTTTTTTTCCGTTTTTTGAAAATTATTTTATATATATATATATATATATATATATATATATATATATATATATATATATATATATATATTTATAGAGAGAGAGAGAGAAAGAGAGAGATAATTAGACCAAAGTCACTTATTTAACTTCCAAAGCGTTTGTATATATATATATATATATATCGGGCCTCGCGAGCCACATTAGATTGACTCACAATCAACGAGAAGTTCGTGCCACCTCCCAAACTCCTAACCGATCACAGACTAATAATTTGATTTTAAGTTCCTCACAAAATGACACTGCTGCTTCTAATGATAATTTTAACCCCCCTAGTACTTCACGCGTCTCCCAGCCAAATTGTAAATGTCCATCTAGTACTTGCTTAAGGGTCTTTAATTCTAAATCAGGTCTTAATTTACACCGTCGTCGTGCCCATCCGGACGAATATAATGAGAACATTTTAGCATCCCCCTCTAAGAAGACCAGATGGAACCCACAAGACTGTGAACTTTTAGCAACATTAGAAGCAGATTTTATATTAGATAATAATAACGAAACTCCTAGAGAAATTGACCACCTTTTAGCTACTAATTTTAACTCACGCACACCTGGGGCGATTAGGGGCCAACGTAATTCTCAGGCGCATAAGGATCTGGTGGAGGACCTCCTTAAAAAGAGGTCTCTCCTGGATTCCAACCTTGACGGATCTGAGCTTCCTGAGCGTAGTCGGCCTCGATACTCTGAATCAGATGGCCCCTATAATCCATCCCAAAAAGATATTATTATATCTAAAATACAAGCCCTCACAAATACATTTCCCAAACGCAACATAATTTCAACAGACCTTACTCATCTGTCAAATATAATTTGCTCAGGTGAGGACCACACTATCGCCTTAAACGAATTTCTGAACAAACATTTTACACACACTGTCCGACGTCGTGCCTTTAGAGAAACACCTTCCACTGAAGCGCGAGTATCTAAAAGGCAACAGCGACGTCAAGACTACGCAACCACTCAAAAACTTTTTAGCCAAAACCGATCCAAATGCGCTCATGAGGTGCTGGACGGCAAACACACCATACACAACATGCAGGCCACCGAAGTTGTAGAACACTGGGCCAACACGATGACACAACCACCCCCTGAACCACTCCCTTGCCCCGTATACACTCCCAACTCTGATCTCTTTGAGGTTTCCCTCCCTATCTCCCTAAAGGAAACCCACGCAGCTCTCCGCGGACCTTCTAAAGCACTAGGCTTGGACGGGATTTGTCTTTCGTCCCTCCGTAAACTCCCGTTAGAAGTAGTCTGTTGTATTCTTAACATACTAATAATTAGCGATATTGCCTCAGCCCATGAAACTGCTCGCTTAGCGTTCATCCCTAAAATTAACAATGCCACATCCCCAAGCGATCTGCGACCCCTATCTATTAGTTCATACTTACAACGAACGCTTAACAAAATTCTCTCTAGACGCCTCCAGAACTCTATTAAGCTTCTCCCAATCCAGCGAGCGTTTCTCCCCTATAATGGTACCTTCGAGAATCTTGCGGTTCTGGATGGTATCCTTAACGATGCCAAGTCTGCAGGACGTGAGCTCAGACTTGCCTCAATCGACCTCCGTAAGGCGTTCGACATGGTGAGTCATGACTCCGTCCTGTGGTCACTCCGGACTCGCGGATACCCGGAGGTATTCATTAACTATATCGAACGCTTGTACCTCTCTTCTAAAACTCTCATAGAATTTGGACAAGAATGTCGCACATTTCGGCCAACTAGGGGTGTTAGGCAGGGAGATCCTCTGTCGCCCCTCTTATTTAATCTGGTTCTCGACGACATTCTTTCAAAATTAGACCAAACTAATATCGGGTACCAACTTACTGATGACTTCCGCCTTATGGGCTTAGCCTTTGCGGATGATCTCATCCTCCTAGCCTTCACGAAATCCACTCTCCAACGGCTCCTTAATATTGCGGACCCACTTTTAAAATCCCGAGGCCTTGAAATTAATACTAATAAAAGCTTTACTATCTCCCACCTATTTAATAGGAAGGAAGGTAAAGGTTTTATCAATACCGTATCAGAATTTAACGTTGGAGATCGGCAATTGCCAGCTAAAGGTATGAGCGATCGATGGAGATATCTTGGAGTCGACTTTGACAGCAATGGCAGAGTTGACTCCACCAAGGATATACTCCTTAACTTACTCAACAGACTCACGATAGCTCCCCTTAAACCCCACCAAAGACTCATATTTTTGAAAGACTTTCTCATTCCCCGTCTCCTATATAAACTGGTCTCCGGTCCCAGACCATCTTACGCACTCCTTAGTGACCTAGATAAAGAGATCAGAAAGGTTGTTAAGTCGAAATGGCTTAAGCTCGAAAACTCGGTGCCGAACGCCTACCTGTACACGCACACAGCACACGGCGGTCTGGACATCCCCTGCCTCCAAACATTCATTCCCAGAATCCGCCTCTCCCGCCTGACAGCACTACAACACTCCACGCACCTTGGGGTCCAATGGATGCTAACCACCGAGCACTTTAAAAAAGATCTTGCGAAAACAAGACTTCTTTGCGAGCGCTTGGGAACCTCCATTGAGACCGCTACACAAGAGACCGATTACTGGTCTCAACAACTACACAACACGTTCGATGGGGCACATTTTAAAAAAGCACACGAAACGCCCTTTGTACATTACTGGATTAAGGGTATGCCCTACCTATCTGGTAAGGAGTATTTAAACCTACTAAAGCTCAGGATCAACGCACTACCAACGCGTGCCAGATTGGCCAGGGGACGCCCGAGCTACAACAAACGTTGTAGGCACGGGTGTCATGCGCCTGAGACGTTGGCTCATGTCGCTCAGATGTGCGATATAACACACAAACAAACCATAAAGAGACATGACGACGTCTGTGATCGCGTGGCGCGTCTTCTCCGCGAAAGGGGTCATGAGGTGGTTCGTGAGCGAGTATTCCGTCGACCGGGCGCACCGGGTCTAAAGCCCGACCTCGTAATAACAACACCTACCGAGGTCTGGGTTTTAGATGCCGAGGTTTGCGGCCCGAACCGGGACCTGGCAAAAGCACGGCAAGACAAGATCGCCAAATATGACGTCGAGTTCCTAAGAGCGGCGCTCCCCTACCCGCAAAAACCTCGCAGATTCGGATCCATCACTATCTCTATGAGTGGTGTATGGGACTCCGAATCTGCGAGGACGCTCTTGGGGCTCGGCGTCACGAAGAGGAATCTTATGGATCTCACCGTTTTAACTTTGCAAGGAACCTTGAGGATATATCGCTCGCACCGGATCCATAAGAGCGGGGGCTACCATCAAGCAAGGACACGGACAACTGATTCTTAACTTCACGTGACACCTTTTTATTACCATTTTTATTAAGGCGAGCACTGCCGAGTGTGCAAACGTATTGTAAATGATTAATAAATCATTACAATATTTTCTATTGCTCTTGAGAAATGTCTATTTTGTTGCTTGTTTATGGACGTTGACTAGAATAGAGAAGCATAACTACGCTATTGTCGCAATAGTTATTGACTGTTGTTACTACTGCTGTGTTTGCTATTGTTCTTGTCGTAGCTGTAGATACTGCATTATTAGAGCAGCGTCAGCGATTTACTGACGGCACGCCCGTGATGAAATACGCGATAATGTGAATTACAATCGTTAGTTGCAAACCCATACGTGAGCAAACCGCGAGCATAACAAAGTAACGTTACGTCGCGCCTCTAGACTATATTCTCCGTCCTCCACGAACTTGGAATTGCCGTGAAGTATGAGGCACAGAGGGCCGGACATGTTGAGGTATCTAGGGTAACGCACCTACCAGCATACAGTAATCCATGGGTCAAATATGTGCTATCAGTCGCGTCGGTGCGAACTGACCCGTATCGCCGCCAGCGATAATAGATCCCTTATGTGAGCACTCCTGCAATCATAGCTGAATTAGTTATAGCGGGATTGTTGAACTCTAGGTCATCTATATGAATAGAGATTTCAATTATATATATATATATATATATATATATATAAAGTGTACATATGTAATTGTTGGTAGCCACTAAATTACCGTTTCTTGCCCTAATATATATATATATTTGTTTTGCGTTACATGTATATATGTATATGTAATTTTATTTAAGTTATAACGGGGTGTAAACAATTGTCCCCCAGCAAACATGACGACAAACTACGCCAGTTTTAGATTCAGGCTTGGTGTCGACCACCTGGACAAGGCACCAAACACCGCCGTGGCGTTACCACGTTGTATATCCAATGACAGCCTTTGCCGGAGAAATTCACCAGCGCGCAGGTCCTCCGTGGCCAATCTTAGACACTTGCATATCTTAGTAATAACTTCCACAATGGCCTATGAGGAGCGCTACCAGTTGAGCTTCTTCTCGACGCCGCTTCTCATTGTGCCCATTGTTGAGTGCGGGCTAAACCGCCAAAGATAGCCGAATGTAAAATAATATATATATATATATATATATATATATATATATATATATATATGGACTAAACATTCCTACAGTCCTTCTTATCGTTTAATATATTACCTAATTGAGACATATAGCCTCGCATCGGCATAAATCTAAATTGTCCTCGACTGGTACTGTTGTATTAGACTTTAGTGCGGTAATAGTCATTGGAGTGTATCGGCATCATTACTTTGTATTCAATATTTTATATTATATTACTGTAACATGACTGTATACTTAAATGTAGCCAGCATTGAATTATTATGACGCTTGCGTAATGTAACTTCACAGAATATGAACACAAAAGATCTTTCGCGTTAGTCGCCAGCGCTTATCCTTTTTTTTCGGGGAGACTCTTAGCCAACATCTAACGTTCACAGGTTTGCGTTTGCACTGCTTGTAAGACGGACCCAATTAATACAATTGTGCAACAGGGGAACTCAAAACCGTGCATTTATGTGTCTCCTCCTGTCGTAAGGCGCACGCGAAAGCACCACGCCACCTGGCTCGCCAGCGCTTATTATCGGATTAAAAACTGATCGAAACAAGTTCCGCCCTAGCCACAGGTGAGTGGTAGACGTAAAAACTAAATATGTGAATAAACATGAACATAACAACTTCAATTGAGACGTGATGTACTGTAGTCTAACTACTAATACTAAGTTCACGGCGCCGACTGTTTTTTTCGCCGTAAGAGATTTCAACGGGAGAAGCTCGCCTACCGAGGGAAGAACAGGTACTTTTCTCTATAGGTTTCGCTATTCGATTCCAGCGCAGAAAAAGTCTGCTTAGGGTTTGCAGGCGTTTACGTTATAATAATTGTATGGATGTTACTACCATCTAACTACTCGGTTGTGCTAAACCCTTCTGCAGACCCAAGTACTATTTTCGACCTGGTAGGCCCGTGCGCACGGACTTATAACCTAGTACCTAGCAATATAGTTAGCAAGAGGTACGCTGGTGTTTTCTGTATATAGGTCGTCGGCAACATCGCTGACATATTTTCCGATGACGTGGATATCGACGGGAATGCTGATGACGGGAATGCTGAAGCGCCAACAGTGGGGGTTACGAAACTGAACAGGCTGAATGTTCGCAGAGCGAACGTTGTAAACAGCACCAGTGATACGAGGAATCACAGAATACGAAGATTACGGCAGAAGCTGCAGTTCCGAAAAGGTTTCCTAAGGGACAGTGAGCTACTTAAATACAAACATCCCAAAACATAATTATGAGCTTCGATCTATATTTGAATGAAACATATTAACATACTAAACAAATAGCATATGTTGTCTTGACAATATTATTTGTTTACTTATACGGATTTAATTAGAGCGAAGGACTCTCGCTTTGGCGGTAAACTTTTCTATTGAGCCGAAGCATCTATAAGCTTCTTCTTGACTCCTTAACATCTTCTAAATACTTAATTTCATTATATCATTTGTTAAAATGTTAGCTCAACCCAAAACAACAATTTAGACAACTTTTACTCGTTGGCTTGCAAATTGCGACTAAGCGTATAAAGCCTTGTTAACTTCGGGTTTCTTTTACCAATAATTATTCTGATTTGCTAAAGCTGCTCCCTTCGCAAAAGTGTTATCTACCCGATTAAGACAGATGGCTGATCCCGCTTTGTGATGTCCCATTGTGATGTGCTCGCCTCCTAAATTGTTTGATAAGTTTGCTGAACTCTAGCATCGTTCATTGTAGAACAATAAAGTCTCGCGGAATGATAAAGTCTCGCGTCACTGCTATTGTTCTTTCCTTGCACATTTGTAGCTGATGCTTTCATACATTCGAGTCTTCTGTATTTGGACACCAAAACCGTGGCCATCTTTTCTTTTTTAAAACACAAGCATGAATGTCGCATGTCCCTAAGAAGATGGCAATTTCGACACCTGCTGTGTATTGCTTTTCGGCGAAATCAAAACGGCAACAAGGCGGCCCGAATGCAGTGTACTGAGAGGGTGCATTGGTTGAGCAGACAGATAAGAGTGAGTCGCAAAGTTCAATAATGGCCAGTGCGGTGTTGACAATGCTATTGCTTCGAAAGGCTCGACGAAGAGCGTCTAATTTCTTTTTTCAAGGAGAACTACCTGAATAAAGCCGATAACCGATGGCCGTGCAGACAGGCTGCGACTAACACATTTTTCAACGCACTTTAATTTTTTTTAAAAAAAAATCGTCACTCAATGGAGTTTGCTGCAAGAGTTGGGGCCGGGGGGCTCCCTACACCTTGACGGAAGAGAACAAAACAAATCAGTTGAGTATTGCCGCTTGAGACCGTGCCCAACACTAAGCAACCCGCAGTCACAATAACCGATTTTTGTATAAATTATCACTGGATATATGAAAAGGTGTATCTGTGTTAATATGAAAGACAGACAAAAGTGGTAGATGCCTACTTTAATCTAGACTAAGTAATATTATGTGTGTATGGTAGGACTACAGATGTTTGACTGATATTGGGAAATGCATAACGTAGACAGCACGGTTAATCAGCATATCTACATGTCTCAGCTGCGACAAGTAAACGACGCGTGAACTAGGTGAATTTCGGCAAAAGGAACCGACCGACAAGGCCAAGTCATATTGCTTCATGCCCCATTGCAAACACGGTCAGAATCTTTCTCTAAGAGCCCCCCCCCCCCCCCATTGCAAAACCGTCAAAATCTTTCTCTAAGAGCTCAAATGAAAGGTTCTTCGGCACCCTGCGTATTGTCCCGATTTGGCACCGACGGATTACCATCTCCGCTTACTATCCAACCAAAAGAGAAGAAAAGCTTTTCCACAGAAGCTGACCTTGAAACTGGCTAAACACTATTTTGACCAAGCACATTTCGGTTTCTAACAAAGCGGATTCAAAAAGTTGCCGAGTAGATAGAAAGATGTCTTTGTTGGCACATGAAACCCCTACTAAAATAATATTTTGCTTATCAAATTGCTTAAAGTTGTATTAAACTTTTTTTTTTAAAGGGAACTACTGGAAAATGCGGTTGCACGCGCGGGCACCGCAGCAAGAGAACTCCCTGCAAATGCGGGCCGGTAGTGTCGGGCTCCAACCCACTAAAAACCAGTCGTGTCTCCGTCCCCCACGCTGACTGGGGACTTGCAGTATGTTCTTAAAAGCTTAAGTCACTTTGTTCCATCCTGATATTGATTCCGTCACTTTCATAGTGAGGTCGTGTAGGTTAAGAGCTGTTAATTATCAAATTGCTTAACCTTGATATATATTCCGCAAGTCGAATGCACAGCATCTTAATTTGTATTTTACATAGCAAGTTTAAACTGATACTGCACTGAAATTGGCGATTAAAAAAGAAGTTTAAATCGTGCAAGCGTGTTTGACACAAAAGTGTACTTTAATTGCAGATTGGGCGCTAGAACACGTAACCAAGTTTACTATATGCGGGCATTCCAAACTAGGAATCGACGGGTTGCATTAATACGATTGCCTTGCACAAATTGCGTATATGCCATTATGAATGCATACTTGTATGCGTAGGAAAAATTCTCGTTTTTCGCTGCAGTTAACATGAAATCTAACTGTGCATATATATGGCATGGCGCCGTCCTATGGCAGAAGACTTACTGCTATGCTAGAAAAATAATAAAGAGTTATTTTATAAGTAATAAAAGCACAACAAAAACAATTATAAATATATATATATATATATATATATATATATATATATATATATAAGAGAATTCACACGCCTGCGGATGTTGTCGTTCCGTTTCTAAATTCCCCTAATGAATCGGCTTACAGTATGCCTACTAACTTTCATTTTAGCAGTGCTTTATACGTTCTTAAGTTAAGATACGTATATATATATATATATATATATATATAGGTATGATAAGGAAAGTCCCTGAAGTTCAAACATTAAAAGACAGCCAAATAGCGTCAATTCTATCCTAATAAATACTATTGGAGACAGACGTCCATATTGGATTCTCCTGCGTTCTCCTGCGGCTGTCATGTATGCTCTGCCTCGGTTGTAGAGCCTTTACTATTGCCACCATTGAACAAATAGAAGATGCTTTTTCCTGTCACCACTATGCTTTTCGTATCGACTACGGATATCCGATTACATGTACCAGATTCCAAGGGATAATGGAACACACAGAGAGAAAACGAGACGTATATATCACGAACCCGAAATGCGTCTAGCTGTCCTGTTTCGTTTCCGTCCGATTTCTGGTACTATTGCCGTTGTTGCCGCGTCAGATTTACATGACCATGAGGGTTGCAAGTACGTATTTAAGGCTCACAGTGTCGTAGGTCGCCTGGTGTCCTTTGGTATATCAAAACTACTGAAAAATCGTTATATATATATATATATACCAGCTACTGAAACAGTCCCACTAAAGCTGAAGATTCCCCGTACAAAGCCCACCGAATATTTTATTTCAGATTGGGCAGAACAGACCAAACGGAAGGTCGTAGGTTTAACCGTATTTAGTTGCATGGGGCGTTGGATGTGATCCGGAGGTTAGCCACGGGCAACCTTGCGAATCTCGAAAGATCTTAAGCAGACACCGAAAGCGAGATAGAAGGGGGAAAGGGGGTAAAAAGAAGCAATCACCTTTCCGACGGATAGCATTGCTAAATATTAGATGTGGTAGGAGACGGGGTAAGTGGGAGGAGCTATACAGGCTGATCGAAAGAAGAGAAGTAGATATAATGATAGTAACAGAGACACATCTATGTGAGACAGAAGTTCCACCGGGATTTTGTGGGTACAATTGGTATGGGACAAATAGAAAGACGGGGACAGGAGAAAATAGGTTTGGAGGAGTAGGTATATTTATTAAAGAAAGCATAATATGTAGGGAAGTGATTGAACTGAAAATGAAAGACTTGGTGGTAGTTGATATTAAAGGGCTTAATGGAGTAATAACAATTATAGGGGTATACAGGGCGCCGAGTAATACATTAGAGGAAGGTAGAAAACTGTACAATAGATTAACAGAGGCGGTCGCAAGTAGTGAGGGGATAGGAACTATGTGCATAGGAGATATGAACGCCCACATTCATCAGTTAGACGGGAGGGAGGATATTGAAGGGAAAATGCTATTACAATGGGTATCAACGACAGGGCTGAATATACTTAATTTAGATAAAGTAGTGGTTGGAAAATATACGTATAGTCAGGGAAATAGGAAGTCATGTGTAGACTATATTATGGTCAAAGGAAAAATACGGGAATAGGTAGGAGAGATAAATGTAGATGAAGGAAAAGAATGGAACATTGGCAGTGATCATTTTTGGGTGGAAGTTACGGGTCGAGGAAAACCTGTTAAGAGGTTAAATGTAGACAAAAAGGTGATAGACAAACAGAAATAGACACATAAAGTTGAGGTAAGTAAGAGGGGGAAAGAGGGGGTGGTGGAATGGGGCGATTGAGGAGGCTATATATATAAGAATATTGGAAAGAAGGAAATTAAGCAAAGAGCACCGGAAGGTAGTAAGTACGAACCCGGGTAAGGGGGAGAAATACTGGCAAAAGTATATGCAGGCAAAGACAAAAGTTTAGAATTTGGTACAAGAAGCGATAAAACGTCAGGACCAACAGGAGTTTAATAGTATATTGGGGGCTCCAAGGGGACAACAGGTAAAGCGATTTTGGACATATGTAGTCAATGCGGGAAAAAGCATAACTAATCTTGAGCACGAAAAAGTGTACACAAAAGAAGAGATGAATGCGGCGGTAGAAGCGCAATTTTTACTAGTAATGGGGTCAGTGAAGGGAGGTCGAGAATGAATACAAGTATAATCACAGGAGTTGAAGAAATAGAACAAGTTATTAGAAGAATGAAAGGGAAGACGGCATGCGGGTTAGATGGAATAACAATGGAAATAGTACACGCATTGGGTGAGGTCTACATAAGTTATTTATCTAAAGTATTCAATAACATCTTTACCGGAAGTAGCATACCGAAAAGTTGGCGTAAGGGAAGGGTTTCTTTGCTGCCAAAATATGGCGTCGATAACGATGGTTTGAAAAATAGACGACCGATAACTATTACACCAATTAAATACGTATTTTTATGCAAATTTTTAAGAGCCGGGTACAAGCTAGATTAGAAGCAAATGGTAAAATTGGGGAATGGCAATGTGGGTTTAGAAAGGGATATAGGTTAGACGACCATATTTTTTTATTGAACCAGATAGTCGAAATATCTAGGATGAGGGGACGAGGTTGTGTTGGCGGTTTTTTGGATCTAAAAAAAGCCTATGATATGGTCAATAGAGATACCTTGTACAAGTATATGGCAGAAGAAGGATTTGAAACAAGTTGGATAGGCTTATTAGAGGATATTCATAGGGAAAACACAGTAATGATTAAACGAAGTACACAGTAATGATGACGAACGAAAAAAGGGAGAGTCGAGCGAATATGGTGTTGCTAAAGGAGTGAGACAGGGATGTCCTTTATCGTCAATACTTTTTCTAATATATATAGAAAGAATTGCGAGAAAGGTGAACAACACCGGGTTGGGGTGGCAAATCGGTGAAAGGGAAACATTTATTAGAATACCTCTTTTGTTGTTTGCAGATAATATGGTTATTTTAGGAAGGGACGTGGGGGAGGTTCAAGAAATGCTTGATACCTGTGGAAAAGAAGCAGATGAACTAGATATGGTATTTAACGAAAAGAAGAGCGCTATTTTAGTTTTTTCGGGGGTTACATTGGAGCGGAAGCTAAGGTTGCAGAGGAAGGAGTTAGAGTATCGAGATCAATATAAATATTTAGGTGTAACTATAGTGTCAATGAAAGAATTGTTGAAAGTAAAAGAAACGTTGAGAATAAAGAAAGCAGACAGGGGTAGGAATTCGGTAAGGTGCAAAAGCTTATAGGGATTCAATAGGTATGTGGTTACAAAGGACATTTGGAAGGCACTGTATTTGCCAGGGCTGACATTTGGAAACGCTGTTCTAGTGCATAGCTCGGGTTTATGGAGGAGATTAGAAGGGATTCAGAGAGAAGTAATTAGATTTTCATTGGGTTGCCGTTTCAATTGTAGCAGAGAGTTTCTTGAAGGGGAGGGGGGTATGTCAAAATTTCTCGAAAGGGAAGTGCAAAGTAAGCTGAGGTAATGTAGTAGAATTAGGACATTAAGTAACGAACGATGGGTAAACAAGATACAGTGGGTAAAAATGGCAATGGGAGTAAAAACAAAATGGGACATGAGGGTAGAATTTGCGGCAAGACACATAGGACTCACCAGCAAACAATGGACAGACACTGCTATATCCAGCGGGCAAATTAAAAGTAGGGTAAAGGCAGCATCACCCAGAAGTGGCGGACAGCACTATGCAGAAAACTAGTTTAAAGGAAGTAAACGGGAATATGAAATTGGAAAGGGGTGGAGTAGCATGGTTATATGATAATACAAGAGGCAGCGGGTTGTTAGCGGATGCAAGAGCCGGTATGTTAGACACAAGAGTACAGCGAAACAGCTACGAGGAATTAGAAACCACGGTTTGTCGAATATGCAGTAAGAGAGAAGAAACTGTAGATCATCTGGTTAGGGAGTGTGAACAACTGGGAGGAACTAGGGATTTAGAATTAGGGGAGGCGCTGGGATTAGGCAAGGATGCAGAAAAGACACAGATAGAGATTACGAAACAGAGGCTATCCAGATGGAAGGTGTTTAACACATAAGGGCAAAGTAACTGGAGACCACAATATAGCTGCAGCGTTATGCACCCCTGATATAAAAGAGTGATATGTGTACACACACTTATCAAGCAAATAAACCAATCAATCAATCATGCATTCGTGTGTCATATCTGATATCCAAGGAGAACCTGTTTCAAATAGAAGACTTTCAAATAAACTGTCATTTTCGGAATACGATGACTATTCCTGAACGGAGGACTCACGATAGAGTGCACTGTGTCAAGACTCCAAAACTACGTGAGGCGGTGCATTTTCCTCGTACTTCTATGCGCACTTCGAGCTCAAAAGCGTATGTGTCATCAATCTTTCGCGAGGGCCACAGGTATCAGTCTCATACCACAGAAGTCAGTCAGAATATCTTTGAAGATGATAAAGCAAACAGACTTTGTTGATGCTCTGGGTTCCGTTAAGCTTACAACAGCAGGCCATGCTCCCCTTCTTCCTAACGATGAAAGGATTTACCGTTGGCGTAAAAATCCTTTAGCAAAATTACGGCTAGCTTGCCCACGGTATAGAAGGTGTCCCTTTTGTGAGACAGAGCAAATCGCGCAAACGGTGACACAGAAAGTTTAATTGCATGTGCTGCAATGTAACGGAATCTTAAATATAATATTTGTCCAATGGTACGCGTTTTAGCAAGGCGACGCACTTGTTCATATTAGCTGTTTAGTACAAGATCGGGTGGCGAAGCATTAAGCATGCTCTGAGATAATTCTTCGTGGACGCCTAGCAGTCCAAACTTAAATCCTCTGTGTCACTATATACATTGCTATATTGCTATAGAGAGTTTAGAAGGCTTAGCATAAGAACACAGACATTCGCCCACTGATTTCATTCAGCGGGCACTTGCAGATCTTGATAGGCAGGTTTCTGCATTGAATTAAAGTGGCGATTAACGCAAACGGAGGTTACATTGACTAAATACGTCCGCTATGAGTGTCTCTATCTGTCCACGCAACAATTTTTTTTCCACATTTTTTTTCATCTGGATACAGCACTTAAATCGGGCACGGTTACATTAAGCTGCTCGATCTCGCTTCAGGCCATATTCGAGAGCTTTCTTTAGGCGGTCGGTGTCAATGGAGATGCAGTGAGGGAGCTCGACGCGGTATTGAGTACCCTAAGCTTCTAGTCAGTACTACATTTGGGGTACTTCTTTGGGCAATCTCCAGGGTGTCCGGTGGGTATACGTGGTAATGCCCAGGCAACTATATATATATATATAGTATTTGAAAAACTGAAGGTATTCAAGATTGATAAAAATATATTTCAGATATATTAGCGGAATATGCAGAAAGAAGTTTGCACAGTCTATGATTTGATCGACATGTAATGCAACAAATAGAAAACGATAAGCAAAAGAAAACGCATCGTTCCGATAAGAACTGGCGTTGTTTTTTGTCTGTAAATTACTTAGTCAATAAGGAATATTTATTAAGTGGCGTTGCTTAAAACAAACGTACAAACACTTTTAAAGTTGAATGGCGATAACAAACATGTACACATGCTATATATATATATATATATATATATATATATATATATATACTTATGTCTATATATGGGTCATACCTATTTAGTTATAGCGTAGTTAGATCTAGACGGGGCCTATTGAACACTGTATGAGCATGATATACGGTAAATACTTGGGGACAAAATAGATTGAAGCAGTTTTTGCCTATTCTGACCCAATTTTGTTTAACCGCCTCAGTTGCCATGATTTGCCGTTGCGTGAATTGGACAGTACGTTATGAGTATGGGGAAGCAGAGTCTGCAACCGCCAGCCGCCACATGAAAGCATTAACAATAATGTATTCTTTCATGACAACCCCCTATTGCCCTATATTCAATAGTACTCTATGCGGCGCCAACGAATTGTGTTTTTAGACTGACGTCAGAGAGGACAAAACAGGGGTCGAAAACCGGGCAGAGACACAATGAGAGCCCACTGACTTTTGTAGAGCTCGGTAACCTCATTGCGGGATCTCTTTCGGCGTCGTTCTGCGTTCAAGCTGCCTTGTGTTGTTGTTGTTGTTGTTGTTGCTGCTGCCTCCTTGCGTTGGTTTCTTTTCACGGTGGGAAAAACCAAACGCAAAATTTCGTCATACGTCAGGTCTATTCATTCGGTATGCCCGTCGCAAGCATAACAGGAGAGAGAACAGCTAGAAGAAGAGTGATCTAAAGACAGATCGAGAGAGAGAGAGGGGGGGGGGAGACAAGTTTGGGTAGGAAACGGTTCTCGGTCAGAGGACCAAAGGCGATGGATGCCCTCGACTCAGGGCCCGAGGCGCTGTAGCAGATCCCGGGGCCGCAAGGTCGGCCATCACCGCGGTCGCTAGCATCACGTCTGCTGTGTCCGAGTGTCACTGCTACTTCGGCTGCTAATACAACGAGTCCTCGACTTCGACAAGCAGCGCCACATGAGTAGGCCTAGTGTTCCGGACACCCGGGAGGTGGGGAACGGGGAACGGGGAGGAGTGGCGTTACTTCAGAGTCACACCAGTCACACAAAAGCTCTCGAGTTGCGAAAGCAGTCTCTCGACTGCATGCCTATTCAGGACAAACCTACTCACCCGGCACGAGGTGGCATTGCTTTTCTTTCTCTCTCCCCCCCTCTCTCGCTCTTTCTCTCTTTGTTGTTTTCTCTGTTCTACTTATGCCAGGCTCTCCCTGTTTAGTAGTGCTTCCGCCTTATGACCTCATGCGGCCTTCGGCAGGGCAAGAAACGATGAACCAGCCAATGAAGAAGGGTTTCTACGTGCGGTTCGCTCGAAATATAGCGACTCGGTGAATAACGTTGCATTGCTGCTTGTCAGTGTGTCGCTGCCACTGCTGCTGCTGTTACTGCTGCGTTAGTCAACAAAAAGGGACAGAAAGAGGACGGATCGAGGATACGCTGAGCGAAACGAGCACCATTTGTTCCGTGCCAGCATTAACGAAAGACGTCACCGCTTGCCCATATGGCCTTCCACCCGCCGGTCGCTCGGTCTGTAGCCCTTGTCCGCCAGCGTTTGGATCGCCAGCACCATGGATAGATAGTCTTGCTAAACCACGCGTGAACGCTGGAGGAGATGAAGTGCGGCAATAGCTCAACAGTGGCAACTTACTTACGCAGCAGCAGCACACCAATTTCCCCCCTAGAGGACAAAGTCGACGGGACCGCACGCTACGGGCTCTTTGTTCTGCCTCCAAGTTTTCGAAGGCGTCGACAGCTAAAGTTAGAGAATGAGTTAGAATGACGCTGCCGTTGTTCATGATGCTGATGATCATAATGACGACGATTCTACGTTCTTACTGACGATGCAGCGGATCCAAGATCCAACTCACCTTCACAATGCGCTCAATCAACGACCACGGTGTCGTCGCCGCGTTGAGCTTAATAATGGCGAAAGTGGTGGTGTGGAGGAGAGAGCACTATGACACTACCATCTCGTACCATCCATGTATAGCTATCGGATCGAGCCGCATATTAGGCAATGACGCGTGTGATAACTATCAGATATCTACCGCTACGATATCTGCAGCTGGTCACGTAAACGGCGACTATCGTTTACGCTTTATATATATATATATATATATATATATATATATATATATATATATATATATTGATTTATTATTTGCTTGGCATGTATACCTAAATACACATGTCACCCTTTTATATCAGAACCGCTTAGACCGGCAGCATATATGTCACCTATGCATCCATAAAATCAATGTATACTTCAATACCATTTTTAAGAAAGGTACAACCTTTTTTAAAAAAATCTAGTGGGGGCTGCAATGTCTTATATTAGGAGAGCGAAATTACCTTAATTTGTTGTAATAATGTGTATGGTCGGACATCACCTCGCAAAAGGCGCCATTGCGTGTGAAAGACTTGTTCGCTGAAGACATACTTTCGTGTTTGACAGAAAATTCTGCTTCAAATAATATATACTAATGTGGCCCACTCCTCTAACGCACACTTCACACGTTCAATAATTTTTCTCGTCCGAAACGTGAAGAACATAAAGCATTATAAAGAGACATTTTTTAACTGTATATTTTACTCAAATTGAGTGAAACCAACATAATTGAAAACAAACATTCGATAACTTAAAAATTGAATTATTTAACTTTGAAAATTTGCTCGACGTCCATAAAACCACATAATAACGCAAATCTACAGTGGTACACATGATATCGATCTGGTACAAAGTCGATATATATTTGACGGTTTACATATCGACGGTGGTTTGATTTGTGATCCGATAACCATAAGCTGTTTTCTTCATCCCCCGACGCCGGATTTCCGTGGGGTCCCGTGCTAACAGAGGAGGAGCGTTAGCGGAAGGTGCACTGTGGGTATTTGGCGGACGCTAACATTTTTCCTCTATTAACAGGAGGAGTCCGGCATCGGAGGACAGCGGAAAACAGCTTACGGTAATTGAATCACAAATCCAAGCACCATCAATATGATACCAATATTACTCCTGTAAATTGTACATTCGTGTGGTTATTCTATGGACGATTGGCCGTAAGACTAAGTTCTGAAGCATTAGTTTGTTTTTAGTTGTATGTTTGTTTACCATAAATTGGTAGTGTAGTACACTACCAATTTATCCCACAATTTATACCACACTTATTATCGAACAACATTGTTCCTAAAATGCTGACCAATAAAAAGTCACTCGGGTATAGGGGAAAGTCTGTTGTGGCTCGGGTCTCTCGTATAGAACAAAACTAAATAAAACTTTACTACTAATTAGAACTGGATGTAAAAGACGCCGTTTTTTTTTTATCAAGGCTGCGTTGTACAACGCTTTTAATATAGTATTCAGTAGGCAGTAGCATAGGATGTTTGTGGCAGCAAACGGCTTCACCTCGATATGTAACATATGGTGCTTGTCAGTGATCGAAGAGGCTCTGGCGACTTGGTTTTGCATGTGCCTATTTGGCCATTTGCTAGGCAAATAAATCGTGTATATATATATATATATATATATATATATATATGTCAAAGGCAGTGCAAGATGTGTTGCATGCCTGCGGGGTCTGGCCTGATGAGCCTCAGGGACTGGTACCTATTAGTATTGCATTGTTGTTCTTCGTCCTAGTTTGGCCTGGCGGTAAGCTAGCTAGCTCCCGTTCCTCTAGTAATGTGGCTCTCGTATTGGACTGCTACGAAAGATAGGTGGCAAAAACTTGTCGGGTACAAAAACACCGCAGCCCGCCAATCTCCCGCTTTGTCGGGGACAACTCTTTTTTTTTGGCAGAAGTTCCAGAAAGTCGTCAATCTTCTTCCCAGGAGGCCCATGCATCTTTAGCTAACTGTAATAGGAGGGGGGTATATTCTCGGCAATATATATATATATATATATATATATATATATATATATATATATATATATATATATATTGCCGGCAGTAGATCGCTCTATACAAGACATCTTTTCAAGATTATTTGCATTTTCCATCCTACAATACTCAGCGATTTGTACCTTCTTTAGTAGGTCAATTTTGCCCCTATGACACGTATTAGGCCTCCTGCTGTAAGAATTTTGATGGATATCCTGTTTGCTGCTTTAGACGTTTGACCGTCTCTAGTGATATGGATTTGTCAGTTTACATTTTAATGGTACCTTGCTCGCCCGTTTTATTGTTGAGAAGCGTTTCTATTGCGTTTACCGCTATGCTAGCATGAAACATGAACACACAGTAACTATTGGTTTAATTCCTAGTGTTAAATGCTCATGATCTGTTTGCATTTGGAGGTTGACTTATACAATATTCCACTAAAAGAGCGTAATCAATCTACCTACTTGTGTTTCTGCGCTAGCAATTCCACGTGGTTTTTTCTGCTTTATGACTTGTATTGGATGGATTGTTTTTCATTTCAACCATTCGCGTATTCAAAGATGATTGATTGTAGAGATATAAACTGCGAGCGGGAACGTTCTCGGAAATCGTTGTCGTCAGGTCGAGCGAACCGCCGCCACGATGAATACAGGTTGTTTTCGTGTTCGCCTTTGCCCTCGGCCCTGCGGAGGCAGCGCCTGCAGTACAAAACCCCGTTTTGGAGTCGTCCAAGGAATGGGAAGTTGGGGGGCGTCGGGCTTCGAAGATGCCAAAGAGCTCCTAGCCGGCTCCTAATATAAACGTACAACTAGCAATGTACGAACAATCCAAACATGACGACCATACTTCCCCGGTATCTCCCTCTTTTTCTCTCCCTCATCCACCACCACCATCACTACCACGAAGGTCGTCGTCTTGAAGGTTGAGGAGGACGCACTTCGCAGCTCGCGCCGCGGCCCAACAAGACAAATTGAGGTCGAAGTGCCTGTGCCGACGTTGTCGTCGTCGATGGCGAGCCAATTTTCTTCCTGTTCGAACGGGTCATTCTCGACGTCTCGACGCGTTGTTCCCGCGCGCTGCTATTAAACTGCGCACGCAATTCAATTACAGCGTCTGCTTAGGGCACGGCCAGCCGGGCCTCATGTTCCTTCATCGTCTCCTCAGCGGTTTGGATGGCCGTAGTATGCGTACGCATGCGCATGCGGAACGTGAGGAACAACAGGTCGTTTGCTCGCCGTCGAGCTAGATAGCGCGGAATTGGTCGGTTTGTCCGTAAGAACCAGTGTAAAAGAAGTGCGCTGAAGGAAGGGTGGATGAGGGCTCCTCGCACCTCGGGGGCCACGCGTGCCTTCACTGCGTGCACAACTATGACTTCTAGGCGAACACTACTTTAGCCTTAGCTACTACAACCGATGGCTCCTAATACCACCACTACCCCCATTGCTAGACTAGTTAAGTAGTTCGCTGCCGGCTGGCACCCACTGGCACTTAGCACACAGAGGTGGCTTACGTGGTTGGTCAACGGTGTCTCAACGGTGTCTGCGAGGCTACTGGTATTCAATAAAGCGGAGTGTCTGTGTTCGTCACTGTCTCGTTACGACAGTTGGCACAAGTCTTCGCGTCTCTGACAGTATTATTATTATTATCATTATTGTAGGCTACATGTCGTATCTACGGTTAGCATATCTTGGACCACAAACACTGTAGTAGTCGAAACAGTGGTATCCCTACGGTACGTGTACACTTACGCATACCTCAATCTCACGGTTTTGGTCAGACATATCACAAAATGCACTTCTCTCACACCTAGATATGCAGACAGGAATCGTGTGGGCAATGCTATAAATAGGCTCCGGTACTCTTCGGCAGAATCCAAGACTTACTTTTGAACTTTTGAATGCACAAGCTACCCTCTTGTCCCCGTACCCTTTTCTCTTCATACGAGTTACAGTTTCCATAGCTTTCGTAGAGAACACGCCTTGAAAACACGCAAGTTAGTCGTTTTGGTGTTTGGCTTCGACTACAAGCGGCTGTATGTATTAGCGTCGCTCTGAAACGTGGATTAGCTCGGTATTATCACTGCACGTATGTTGCAGCGGTTAGGCCGTCCTTTTTCTTTCTAGGTATTGACGTTGTCAGGCTAGGTCCAAGAGGCTTGTAGATTTCATATAAATTCTAAGTTTTTAAGTGTAATTAGGGAATTAGGCGTTGTTTAGGAGTGGCAGTGATATTACTAATTTCACTTTGTTGTATCGATCTTCGATACCGTCAAGTCTGGCTAAAAAGAGCCTGGGCACCCGTTATATACGTGCTAGGCACGCTTACATTAGACAGTGAGTAAAGTAAAAATTCAATTAAGACAATGTGAATGGGGAGCATAGATGTCAATAAAAAGAGATGGTACTTTACTATCCCCCACTATTAAAGACAAAGTTCGGTCACGTTTGTTGATCACCCCATATTGGCCTTTGTTTCTTTCTGTCTTGTTGAATTTGATAGTGCTGCAAATTAGAAGCGCTGAAATCTATTTTTTTAAACGCCAGTCGAATGGAGCAATATTGCAAGACAGGACAAACTTGCGTGAACGAACAAGATTTTAGGATAATGCCGTTGTGTAAACACTGACGTGTCTCGGTGACGCACGATAGATTTTTGAAGGCATTGCACTCAGAACGAGAGTACGACAAGTTCATTTAATGTTTAATATGTTAATAGTCAAATATTAGTTGTTACTGGTACGGCATTTCTGGCAGTTCTTTCCCCGGCGGTGAAGGCGACCCCACTACCGCCACTGCATTACTACGTTGAACTTCTATGGAGAAACGCTGCACCAGGTACTTCCCGGCTCGCGCATCCTTATTCACAGCAGTTACCTTCTTTCCAAGCTTCTTGAGAAACTTGACGGTTGCCTTACCCATTGGCCCTAACGTTTCAATGGCTATTGGCTGAATTATGTATTGCGGCGAGAGCTCCTTGTACTTCGACAATTTGCGACCTTTAGCAAGACGTGCGCTCGCGCCAGCTTCCCGACTTGTGCGCGCAATGTAACTGCTGGCAAGTGTACATGACACCGTCGCGTCCCATACTAGCGCGCATGCCGAGGGGCTCTTTCACTGAGGGAATCTGGGCGCTCTGCAGAGCACGGTGTACGACATCGTTGATGGCGAAATGTCTTGGATGACGACCGGCACTGAACCGGCAGGACAGCGCATGTTCCGCTGTAACGGTAACTTTGAACCGGTATAGGTTACAGACGTGCTCTGCGCAGACAGCCTCCCCAAGCCGCAGACCCGAAACGATGCGGAGTGTGTAAATGTCCAGTATCGTCCCCAGTTGCGGCAAAGGGAGGGCTTGCAGCCGCTTTCCGCTCATTGGATCAAAACAAGCGTTCAGGCGAGCATTTCCTTTCCAGTCAAAGGTTTTTTGATAGAAGCGCGTCTTGTCTCTTTTTTACCACCAAGTGGTTCAGCGCTCCCGGAGTTCTTCGCTTGTGGGGCCCCAGCAAACTCTAAACTTGTCCAGGGCCTCATCGGAGGCCCTGGTCAGCTGAACTGGGGTATGTTTAGCTCCAATCGAAACTATTAAATCCCTAAATGTTGTCAAGGATTCCAAGTAACAAGATAAGTTCAAATCACTAGCACGGCGAATTCCTAAGCCCCCCGCGCTTACAGGAAGTGATGCCTGGGCCAAGGATGCAGATCCCAGGTGAACGTTGAGTGGCCGTTCTAGTTCCGTACGCAAAATGCTGTCGAAATTATCGAGAAGGTCGGTCCTTTTAAGGTGAACAACGCAAGAGATACGTCAGGCGAGGAGTGGAGAGATTTTGTTGCAAAAAGTATAACGCCGGGTGGGCATCTAGAGTTTGAAGTCTGCTGCACCACCTGTCGATTGGACTCGCTGTACCACCTGTCGATACTGTAGCTGTCACATAGAATAGACCAGTTCTAGCAGAGCACATCTAACGCATGTAAACTGTGCACGCACAAAGCGTTTGAAGTGCAATCGCCGCTTCAAATTTGCACTTTGTAAATTGGTTGCAGGCGCCGAAGCTACCTGCAACCAATTTACAAAAACAAAGGCGACGCCACAGACCCAGCAAACTACCGCACGACAGCATTAACTAGCGTAGTCTACAAAATATTAACCTCACTAATTGTGGCTCGACTATACAGCAAATGTAAAGACCTAATACCAACGGAACAGAATGGGTTCTTCAAAGGTCGCTCAACTGAACGAGCTCTCAGGGAAGTCCTTCGTCACGTGCGGGAACGTTCCAACGACGGACAGATGACCTATGCAGCGTTTGTTGACTTCAAATCTGCTTTTGATAGTGTACCTAGAGACTGCCTCCTGGATATTATGCGACAGCATTTTGGCATCAAAGGTCGAATGTTCAACCTAATGAGAAGCATTCTCACTGCGAACTATATTACAATCAGAAATGGGCCTCACTGTATTGCGCAAGAAGTTAAACAGACAATTGGGCTACCACAAGGCGACACGGCAAGCCCTTTCTTATTCATTCTTTATGTCACAGGGTTAAGCCAAATACATCGAAATGCTAAAGCCCCGCGTGTATTCTACGCTGACGATCTTATCATATTGGCCAAGTCAAGACCACATCTACAGTTTTACCTGAATGAAATGAGCCAATAGCACAGTATAAGCTAACAATTAATATATCCAAGACGAAAGTTCTTCGATTTTCCCGAGGAGGTCGATACGCCAGTCTTGACCACATCATCAGGGTCAATAACCAAAATATTGAATTAGTAAGTCAATTTAGCTATCTAGGAGTAATCTTGACCCCTGGCCTATCTTTTACAAAGCACATAGAGAACAAGCGTGCAAAAGCGATATCGGCCATGACTCGGAGATCTTACACAGATTGACACTAAGACTGGAATGAACCTTTTCAAGATAAAAATAGCTCCAATTATAACTTACTGCCTTCGGGCCATTGCACCAAACTTGACCTTAGAGAATATTAAAGAGATAATTAAAATAAAAGCTAATTTAGTGAAGTATATGCTAGGACTGCCGCAAAACGCTTCAACAACGTTGGCACTGGAACTATGCCAGGTGCAAACCTTTTTGATCCTGGACAAATACAATTTCAGCGCGCTGGTCGTAGAGCAATATCGAGCTCACAGAGAAAAGCGTAATTTGAACTTTGCCATAAAGATTTTCACCGACGGTCCCGCATTCACGACAGACCGCTGGAGGCAGGGAATGCAAGCAAACAGACGCATACTCTGTAGACTTACCTGGCATGGCTACCACCAATAAATATGCCTAAAAGGGTACTGTTTTGAAATTGAAGACTGTGTATGTAAACATTGTGGCACATGTAATATTGACCGATACCACATACTGCAATGCAAGGAAATAGAAGCTGGTTCAATGCATGCAGTAGTGAAAGATGTTATTAGCCGATATGAATTTTAGGTAGCGTCTACCAATTTCTGGTGAAATAAACTTGTATTATAAATTTGCACTTGACTTTTTCGCGATAAACGGACGCTTACTTTTGGCATAACCGAAGGAACAGCGGAGGCATACTGGGCCTAAACAGGCATGCAGTCTTCTCTATGGATTAAGCAGTTAGCTCTTAACACGAATTTACTTATCGACAGTGTAATACATTTTAATTTGTATGCAAATTATTAGGTTTGATGTTACGTCACCTTTGCAATAAATATTTTCTTCTTGCGTTCGGCAAATGCATACTATCACCTTATTTAATAATGTATGGTTCATTTTCCTAAATCTAAGACCTTCAACCTTAGAATTTCAAATTTGTTTCAGAGTTTCCTCACGCCTGGCATGGCTAGTGCAATTTTCGACGTCGCGGTTCGCCATATTACAAACACTGGGTTTGCCGCAAAGCTTAATAAACCCGACTTGATTTTTCTTCAAAGTTAAAAAAATGTCAATGGGCGGAGTGGAGAAAGTGGCCAAAGATTTGCGGATTTAGCTTAAAGTTACTAGTACGCAAACCCATAGACTTTAATATATATATATAGGGCGGATTGAAAAGTTCTAATACATATTGATAATAAAAATAATCTTTATATAATCTTCCAATGTGTTTTTGTTCCCTTCAAAGTAGCTTCCACCTGCTGCAATGCACTTGTGCCATTTTCCACTCTTCAACTTTTTTTAAAGCATGTTTTGGAATCAAGTTCAGTTGCTCTAGTAAAGTTGTTTATGTGGGAACGACCAAAAGTTCCACAGAATTAGGTTTGGAAAATAGGGAGGTTGCGGAAGTATAGAAATTGAGTTTTTCATAAAATAATCCAAAATCAGTAAAAATGTGTGCGCCGGTGCATTGTCGTGATTGGGGACTCTAAAGCTATTTGCCCAGAGTTCAGGCTATTTACGTCGGCCGTGCTTGTACAGTCTTCTATTTTCGCGGTAGCATTCTTTATTGATGGCAGAACCGCGTGGCAAATATTTGAAGCAGAAGATAACTTCTTTATAGTTTAAAAAACAATTAAAGTAGCCTTGGTATTGGAAATCTTATACATACATTTTTTCGATTGGCTTTCATCTTCCAAGCAGCACTGCGCGGATCGAATTTTGGTCTTGGTGTCGTGGTCATGCCCCATGACTCGTCTCCTGTATTCACATTCTGAAGTAGTGCCATTCGTCGAATTGTCGGAGACGTAGAAAGTTACCTTCACCGTAAGCGCCTGTAAATAAGTTTGTGAAAGACGAAAACCATTAAGTTTCGCCGTGGGGGTCGATTGGCTGCAGCAGACGTAATACACTGCTGTGGCTCACCTTTAAGTTTGTCAACTCATTTCCGTTATTTAGGTCTGACACTACACTATATAAGCACAACCTTTACCCAGCACATCGGCGACAGGTGTCGGGTGGCTATTTCCTCTATTCACACAAAGGTGAGAGACCCTCGGCGACTGTCTCTGAATGCGGCAGCGCGTCTTTTTAAGCCTAAGATAGCGCCAATGTTGAGCTACAGCCTTGGCAGCTATTGTAACTGAGTCCGCACTGTATACGCATCATGACGCAATTCAAATCAGTCCTAACCGACCACGTCCAACGGCCACAGCGTCCCCGCCAACGTGATTCAAGCGTCCGCGCCAAAACCTCATCGTGTCTAACGTTCACCGACCGATACACATCTCCAGCAGAGAACAGCCGCCGAAACCACAACGTCCTCCGCCGTCCAAACGATCATCGGCCGACACCAGGAGAGGGTCGACGTATGATCGGCAATCTAAGTCAAACCATAACTTAACCTGTACTCTTATACGAAACAAACACAAACCGCTGTAACTTTCGACCGATTTAAAAACGGGTTTGGACATCCTTTGGGGTGTCAGCACGCCGCGGTGTCAATAAATAGACCGAGCAGCATGGCTTGAAACCCATCCGTTGTTCGGCTGTGCTTTGCATTCGACCTTATGCTGCGTGTCGTCATTCATTGTTTCTGAGTCCCGCGTGCTGCAGTAACGGTCCGGCTGAGTCTGCATCCCCCAGCTGACTTAGTGTAACACAGCAACGTTACAATATATACATAAAGCGTGTTTATGCTTCCCGCGGAGGGCAAGAAAATGCTTCGTGTACTTGCTAGCGGGTTGCGGACCGGTAGTAAAAACAATCAAAGTCAGGTTTAGGTCATCTATTACAAGATCATTTGAACATCTTTTTTTTTTGGAGTGGCAGGGAAAAGTGACTTTAGCGCAGTTACATGTGTACCTTGCCAGGGAGCTTTGGGATGGAATCGCATGCGCTAGTCGGCACGTGTACACAATGTACATTGTGCATGGCCATTATCACTTGGTTTGTTCGACCCAAGAACTTTACCAAGTTACCGATCAATGTCGTTGCCGGTTCTTCTCGTAGATGTGCGCTAAATACCGCGCAGCGAGAACAGTCGCTGAAGCGTTGAAATTGTATATAAAGACGACTATATTGTAATTATATACCATCTTGAAATGCAGAGTTATTGCGATCCAAACAATATGTAAGTAAAATCGGTAAAGACTGTTACGACTGATCCATAAGATATCCTCAGTCTCTGAGTTATCGGTTGTTTCACGTCCGTACCGAAATCGACGGTGCCATGTATACACAGTGTTTTGGGACACTGCTTGTTGACAATAAGCAGTTCGTAATATTTTCACCACTTCAGAAGATAAATGTTAGCTTTTAACAAAGAACTTAATGCAGATTCCTCGCCCCTTCATTTTCGGCTCTTTAACGACTGCTAAATGTTTATAGTCTTTACTTGTGTGAACCAATTTCAAACAACAAATGCCTCCACCTATTGGCGAAATTTGGCCTGCACGCAGCTGATGAACGGCGCTTCTAAGCAAAAACAAACCTGAAGACCTTGGTGGTTTGAGTTTGATTTTTAAATTTAAAGTACTAGAACTTGCCGATCCGTATAGATATATACTGCTGAACCGCCGTGAAGCAAGTGCACTGGTATCGTTCACTACTTAATTAGTAAAGTTTCTTCGTAGTCGGTGCATAGCTAGACTAACGCGACGATGACAGCACAGCCAAAGGCTCTGCGCGGATGTTTCACAAGAATGGCTGCAGGCTAACAGCATGCGAACAAGCTAGAAAGGATCTTCGTGGCCTAGAGTTTGGTAGGGAGCTCTGTACTCGACGCGCTCGCCGCCTGTGTCCTCAGGCCGTGAGCAAGACGTGCACATTACCTGCAGGCGAATACGGACTACATTGACTGGTCGGCGGAAGCGGGCATCCTCATCACCTGTCATCTACGGATCGAAATCGATACCGATATCTGCTCATGTGTTGAGTAGTACGTCAGTCGTTAGATGCAGCTATGCCCTAGGAGAGGTTGATCGTTTAGGAGGCAGAAAAGAAAAGAGTCAAGGCGTACAACAAGAGGCAGGCAGAAGGGCAGGAAAAAATGAGACGATGAAGAAGTCTCGCCCTGGCAGAGGACTGCGGAACATGCCGTTGGGCTCTTTATACACCTCGTTCCCGTAATGCGCGGCATATCGGCTCGATCACTTACGTTGTTAACTCGTTTTTGATCGACAGGCGGCATATCTTTGTATAGGTACATAACAGGTGCCCCTATGTAACAACCCCGCACTTCAAAACAAACTAGGCATAATCCTTATCGCATAGGGGCTCACAAACCCAATAAATCCAAGTGTCTTCCTTCCCCCTGGCGCGGAACTGCCTGGTATTTGCTAGCAGGCTTTGATTAAACCGCTTAACTCGATTTGTTCATAATAAACAAAAGTTTGTGTGTCTGACTACCATTATATCATCGGGTTGTTTAGATGTGTATACAGTCTAGAATGGGATAAATAATGAAAAAAGGAGAAAATAATGAGAAAAGGGGAAAATAATGAGAAAAGGGTAAATAATGAGATGAAGGGAAAATAATGAGAAAAGGGAAAATAATAAGAAAAGGGAGAACGACGAAATCGATGCCCAAAATCATCTGCCTGTACCTACGTACAACTGCATACTGAATGATGTCCAAAGTAAACCACAAAGAGGAGGATAGTTACAACGAAGAAGTCAGGGTGCGGCATTCCTCCTTCCAACATGTCACATGTAGGTCTTAGCTGCAGTGAAGCTGTGCTGCTGCTGGCAGAAAAAAGGTGTTCACCCCTCCCTATTGTCGTTAAAGGCTAAACAATTCGGTTCGTACTACACTAGTAGCAACCTATGTAGTTCAACTGATGCCCAATACCGCATTCGCGATGTGGATCCCGCCGTCGTAGTGGCAGTAGTGCTAATAATAATAGTCACAGGAGTATTTGTAGTGATGATTGTGTTTGTATGCTTTTATTAGTAGCTGTAGTAAATGTACTAGTTACACTAGAAGCTGTGTCTGGCCTTCTGTTACGGTAAACAGAGGCTGGATTAGCCATGGCTGTAGTAGTGCCAGGAGCAAAAGAAGAAGCAACAGCAGCCGCCTCCACCTAAGACCCCGTGGCATTCCTATATCCGCATAGTCTCCTGGTGGCTTGGGTGGCGGTAACAGTGACCTTCGATCCTGTCTGACGCTTGGGCACCCCATATACTTCCTCTGCATCTCCCCCATTTCTCTCTCCCCCGCTCGCCCCTCTCTCTCCCTCTTCCCCCTCTCTCCCCCGCCTCTCTCTTTATCCGTCTATTACTCTGCTTTCCTGTGTACTTTTCTCTAGTTCCTTTTTCACTTCCGTATCCCCATGCCGAATTTACCACGATCCTTCTTACGAGCATGCCTGGCTTCGGTCACAGCTAAACACAACAACGGCAACAGCAGCAGTAGCAGCAATGGACCGACGTCGACGCTGCTACCACGTCGTGTATTGATTTTATTGATGTTGCTAATAATGTTGTTGTTGTTTGTCGTTAGTGTTGTTCTTGTCATTATTGTTCCGCCTGACATCGGCGTTGTTGTGTCCATGTTGTTCTTCGTTGTTGCTGTTGTTGTTGTCGGGGGCGGTGATCTCCGTTTGCCGGATTCCCCTTGGATCCTACCCCCCCCCCCCCCCCAACACACAACGAACACGACCTAGCGTAACGGTGACACCAGCGTGAACAACTAACTGTAGGTAGGTTAGGACCAACAGAAGCAGTAGCAGCTGCTGCTTCGTTATGTTCGTTGTAGCGCCTTTTCTTTTGTGTGCCTTTTCTTCACGCGCGGTCTTCCCCCTCTCTCTCTCTCGCTGATAGGCTGGCTGCTTTGCGGCTCCTGCGGCAACTATCGCCGGCCCCACCGTAGTCGCCGCATTTATGAGAAGGACCATAAAGGACAGGCCTGCACTGCTCTAGTCTAACCGTATTCGGCTGCCCTATTCGACAATCCTAGCCTGTCCTGTCGTGTCCTGTCCTATTCGCCTATCTCTCTTTTTTTGTTGCCGTAGAGCTTTACGCGTTACCGCTGTCGCTGTCGTCGTCGTCGCCCGTCGTCGCCATTGTAGTCCTCAGTCGTAGGCCAGCCGCGGCCTGGCCGTTTGTCGCAAACTCGGCCGAGACTATCTATCGTTCTCGTAGTGTCCTTACAACTAGGACCACCAGTGTCAGACCAGGACAGACCCTATTCTCTGCCCAGTTTCTACTCTACCCAACCCCACTTTTCGTCCCTCCCCCTTCTCCCCCCCTGCCCCCCCCCCCCCCCCCCCCACACACGCCTTGCACTAGGCTTTAATTTTGCTATAGGCTCGTTGTCGTCGCTGTACCTTTCTCAGTAGTCTCGTGGAGCAGCAGGCTAACTACAATCCAGGCCCGAATACGGGCCGGTACCTACCCCGTTGCCTTCTTGCCGGCCCACGCCACATGTGGGCCTCGTAGAGATTCCTTACTAGATTCCCGAAGAAACAGGGCGGCAGACAGTCAGACAAACAAACCAACAGACACGCTGTTAGGGCGACAGCAATCGGTCGGCAACCGATACGATAGAACGACCGGAGTCTTATCTTATCGCCAAAGACAACGAGAATAGGACCTCCTTCTGCAGCGGAAGAACAAGAAAAGGAGAAAAAGACACGAAGAGAAAGGAGAAGAAGAGAAAGATCGACAAAATCTACTGCAATCATAACGCAGGAGCAGATATAGCTAAATTATGACAATTGTCATTGGTGTTTCTCGTTCAGTCGTGTTATTATTGTTATTGCTATTCGTATTGGTAGCTGCTGCTGGTAGAGTAGCATTGCTGGACAGGCACAGTGTAGTCGTAGTAGTAGTAATCGTTAGTGGAAGAAGAAGCAGTGGAAACAGCAGCAGCCCCAGCAGCCGCGCCCAGATTTGCTGCCGCCGTAGACACCGGATCTCTTGGACAGCACAAAGCGATTGGCAGCGACGTCCGACGAGGACCAAAAAGCTAACGACATGAGCGTGTGCTTCGTTGTGGGCTGTATCTATTTATATGTATGTATGGCTGAATCTGTGTGTGTGTGCGTGTATCAAGCTGTATTGCCATTTAAGCGACACCAACAAAGGTACACGTGTGTATCTCTGTAGGCGGCGTCTACGTAGACGGCACACCGAGTTGGTTTTTACTACTAACGCATACTGTGGCAGAACACACGCCGCTGCTGTCCAAGGCCTACTGGCAGCTGGTGGATCATCTGTGTAGGATGGTGCTCTACGCACATAGCGTGTAGAAACGACGCTACGATAAATCACAGCTGCGGACAACAGCATATTATTACCAATTAGTAATTTGCTATTCGGTATTCTGTATGAAATTGAATTTACCATATTATCACTTGGAGTGGCACACGGTGTATGTAGATATGGTGTTCCATCTATTTAGTTACTCGTTGTTTGTTTCGACTTTTTGGATTTTATTGAATTCATTCTACATAATTGAAAGTTATGCGTATATACTATGTTTATATACGGGTTTTTGATTGTTTCTAAAAAGTACCAAGTCTCAGGGCAAGAAACGTCTATATTTGTTTTCAACTAGGCTACGTGTACATGTACATATATGAATATATGAATATATATATATAATAGTCTATGAAATACTTTGTCAATTAGTCCCTCTTTGATATGCTTGATAAGTAGTCGTAGTAGTAGTAGTAGTAGTATTTGACTTTTAATTATACCTTTGGTCAGCAGCCCGAGCGTATCTGTTTACTGAAGCTGTCACATTTCGGCTGGGAGTCACTGCATATAGACATACTGTTGTTGTTTCCTACTTAAAGCATGGCGGCTTCCGTGCGCGTGTGACGCTGATGCTATCGTTGCGGCCATTCCTCGTGCCGTGGGTAGCCCTCTCGTCTCTCTCTGTCCTAATGCCGCCCTCGTTGCCATAGAAGCAGTGTCGTTTTCTTCCCGTGGGAATCCCGTTCCCGAAGATGCTCCCGATACAATCTATTCGTGCCTGGGTGGCCTCGGATTTAGAAGTGAGGTGGTTTTGGCCCTGCCGTCCTAGTAGCCTTCCTTCGTCCGGACGTTCGTCTCCTAGACACAGAGATGGTTCGGGTGTGGGTGAGCTACTTCGAGCAAGCTGTGACTTGAAGCCCATGGCCTGCCGGCTGATCAAGTGAGTTCCACCCACTGTCTCGGTCGGTGTTCCTACAGCTGCAACGGCAACGGGAGCAGCATGTGACGGTAGCAAATGACGACGATGGGGCAAAAGAAACTAAGATGGATTGCAAGGCGGCCAACGCAATGATGAACTAATCAAGAGAAGCCGCCACTTGCGTGCCTTCTCACACGCTGGTCACAGGGCGGGCAGAACCCCCCGAGCGTCGACGAAAGCCGCAGCCCCACTCCTGCCAGAAGAAGGTCCGAATCGCCGTATGCCCGGACCGGTATCTATCTATCTGTTTGTGTGTGTGCGTGTGTTTGTGTTTGTGCACGCGGAATAAAAAACTTTACTTATCCGCGGGACGACCAACTGAAGACGCGGACAACGACGACGACGACAATAACATGGCTGCAGTAAAGGCGGGGCAAAGACGATAGAAATCAGCATGAATTAACTAGACAAGGATATTACCCATCACCGCCATTACCGCAAACCGACCATGGTTAAGGAAATCCTTGCGAGACATGCTCAGCGACAGAATACGTAGAAGACAGCTGCAATGGTTTTTATAAATGCGTGTGTCTATGTAAATATATATATATATATATATATATAGAGAGAGAGAGTCATTCGTAACAATATGTGCTTAGTTTTAAGATTTGGTAGAACTCGGCAAGAAAATAATTTTTCTCAATGAAAGGAGAGGCAAAAATGTGTTGTTTAGGAGAGAGGATGAAATTTGTAAAAGTAGTTGTTCTGCCTTTTGTCTCCTACAAAGTTGTGCAAAATCTATGTTTGCGGGAAAACCAGTCAATGCGTGAAGGAACCATCATGCCGGCGTGTTCGGTGGAAAATTCTGATTTGGTGTATTACGTTAACGCTTTTACGTGCAAAATCGTATTTTTTCTATTACGGCTAAAAGTGTACCTCCAAAACACTACTCAAGTTACTCGGCAACTAGGTTACACAGACCATCACTTTGGTACGAAAATGGTGGGCATAAATTTGCTATTGCCTGAGAGTAGTCTTTTGGAAAAACATTACGGAAAAAAATTACGATTTTGCACGTAAAAGCGTTACGTAAGACATAACACATCTCGACTTTTTGTGACTTTCCTAAATCTGACTATTTGCTTTTCGCCACACAAGCTAGCGAGAAGTATCCTCCATTGCGCAGAATTTTCCGCCAAACATCCGGTACGAACGCCGGTATGCTCGGTTCTTCATGCGTGACTGGTTCTCCGCAAACGTAGATTTTGCACAATATGTAGGAGAAAAGGGCAGGAAGAATAACAACTTTTAGAAATTTCATTCTCTTCCCAAACAAAACGTTTCCGCCGCCTCCTTCCATTGGGAAGAATGATTTTCTTGCCGAGTTCTACCAAACCTAAAATAAGTACATATTGTTATGAATGACCCTGTAAATTTATATATATATATATATATATATATATATATATTTCAATTATGCGCGTGGTTGAATGCGTTTTCAAGCAAAAAGAAGGCTCAGTGTAAGAGAGTGACTACGCCCTACAACCAGGATCTAGAACGTGTGGTAGGTACGGCGTCGTGTCGAGCCTGGTGGCGTGGTGATTAAGTCTGCGCCTCGCCGCCGGAGGAGACACATAGGTGCGCGGGTTCGAGCCCCACCGTTGCACATTTGTATTTATGGCGGTCCGTCTATGAAGTAATGCAAAAAGCAGTCCCGTGGACGCTAATTTTTGGCTGAGGGTCAGCCCAAAAGCTTTACTTTAGGTACGGCATCGTAAGAGCAAGTGCAAACTCAAATATACGTAGCGGCATGTCGGGCAGTGAGAGCACATAAGGCGCAAAACACTTCCACGAAACAAATTAAATCTTAAAGCGCAGTTGTCATTACTATTCCGAGAAAACGGGACAAGAAGAATAAACAAAATAGGCTAGTAAACAAAACGTGAAGCAAACAAGTACCTGAGTTGAGGCAGAAATGATGGCAAAATCTTTTACAGGTTGCTGTTCTATCTACTGAGTTAGCCCAGAAGCCGGCACTTCGACATCACGGTGTCTACCCGTGTATCTCTCTCTCAATTAAACACAAAACTTTTTCACCCAGTCCGCTAGTGACTCTAAATAGCACCGCAGTATCAAAACGACGAGTGGAAGCACTACCAGCAGCAACAACAACAATCACTACAAAAACGACAACACAACACCAACAACGTAACTACAGCACCGCAATCAGCTTACGTGCACTGGTTTTAGGCTAATTAACGGCCATCGTTGGGCCAAGTATGTAGGGAATGTTTTCAGGGGTCAGCGTGCCCATTGACTTCGTCTCTAAGGGATTCGCGTAATAGGAAACGGACTTGATAAGTTTTTTTCTGTAGCCTGCCTCGCGCTCCGCTCTGTCCCCTTTGGCCCCCTACATTTAAAGCCACCGTGAATCGATACGGAGCCGCCGGGCTTGACTGCATCAACTGCAGAAAATCTAGGTTTTAGCTCGAACGCTTGTGCGTGCCCGTTTTTGAAAAAAAACT
>QVRM01001733.1:0-82496 GCA_003439945.1 Dermanyssus gallinae
TCCAAATTGGGTGAGAGCCTTGCAGCACCGACATTTTATGCATTCTTGAAAAAAAATGGAAATCGGTAATGAACTGGGAAGGACAGTGCAGCTATGAGCTTATATGAGCGAGGTAATGCTCCTTCAAACCAAGCTAAGGGCGTCGCTGCGATGGTTTCATCGGAGCCAAGATCGACCTCAAGACAATGTCCGTTACGCTATGGCATAAGTCGTTAAGAGGCATGCTCTTTCGCTGCAGAGTGTGCCAATGTAACGCTTCCTCAGAACGGCGGCTTGACGCAGGCACACGTGTCCGCCTTAATTTAGGGCAAATTGCGTACGAAAAACTAAGAAAAACGGCTCCAGTTCGTGTAAGTACGACTTTTTACGAAAAAGTCGTACTTACACGAACTGAAGCCGGCCTGCCCGAACGAAGCGATAAGGCTGAAGACCACGCGGCCACTGTTTTGGGCGCCTGGTGACCTCGGACCTAAAAAGCGAGGGGAATACATGCTGCGCCGCGGAACTGAGGGCCGGACCGACGTGCGCAGAAGGTCAACAGGAACAAAATGAAGTACACGTGCAGAAGCACATTGTCAGTCGAGCCCCGGTTGCGAGGCGCGACTATCTGCACCACGAGGAGACACATAGGTGCGCGGGTTCGAGCCCACCGTTGCCCCACATTTGTATTAATGGGGGTCTGGTCTATGAAGCAATGCAAAAACATGTCCCGTGGACGTAACTCCTGGCTGAGGGTCAGCCGAAAGCCTTATTGTCAGGCCTGTTGCCACGGTCATCAAGAAAGAAGCAACTCAAAAAAAGCAAAATCCAAGGCCGAAAAGACCTAGAATAAAGATTCTTATGAGGGGCTCGTGGAAGCCACGATTAAGGATTAAGTGATGCGCGTCATAAGGTGCACGCGGTTGACGAACTCTCATGTATGCTGTATCTCATGCAGGCTGTCCGCCAGCTGGTGAAAGAATCCCACTAGGCTGAAGATGCCGTGTACGGTCCCTTATAAAAGTTTTATTTGGAGGTAGGTGCTAAAGTTGAACAGGCCAGATGCAGGGAAGGTCTGGGGTTTTAGACGTATTTATTACATTACACCCTTAGTTTGTTCCAACATGTGACAGTCGCCACGTATACACCAGGTACATAGTGCAAGTCTATCACTAACTGGTATGTTCAAACGCCGTCTTTCACGAGAAGTACGGGTTGTGCACTTAAGCGGTGTACCTGCCAAGTGCTCGGTTAGAGTGCACAGCACTGGAGCAAATATCGTTGCACTAAGTTATCTCGCCTGAAGTGTGAAGAAAATAAAATTATATAAAGAAAACCTCACAAATGTATGTTAACTCACTTTGAATGAAATAAACCAAATTGCATTGAATCAGAGACGACGAAGTCTCTCAGCCTGCATTGCTGCTTCAATGTCTTTAAAAAAGTATGCCATGCAGCCCATGCATGTAGGGAGAAATGAGCACGTGTAACTCTCTGTGTGAGAAGTGATCAAGTGAATGTGCTATCTAGGCGATTCTATCCCACAAATGCGTAAATCAGGGACTACATAATTGAATAATAGAAGCGCTTAATTATTTCATAGAACCATTAATCACATCGAAATTTAGAATCATGGAACCAATAATTCCACCAAATTTGCCTATGTACAAGACAATCCACTAGTACTGTAGAAAGATAGTGTCCTTACTAATCTACTTCGCGCCCGTTTTTCATGAATGGGTGCCGGCCGGGCAGAGAGGAACACGACGTTTAATTAGTAGGAAATGTTAGGCGACGAGGTGGAAATGCACGTTCTAGCGTTAAACGATTTTGGAAACGACGTACCGTCTAGAGCAGCAGAGACCGCAACCTCGGACAATTTAAAATAACCAGCAGCTATAGGTTATGTGCACATTTAGGGCTTACCGAACCGTACTTGGATTACTAACAAGTAACATATTCGCTGTCTTAGGCAGCAACGCAACACAGCTCGTAGTGGAAATCTTGGATCAAGGATGAGCTCGAAGCTTTGCAACGGTTTGTTGGAAAAAACATTGTTTAAGGAGGCCGTTTAGTTCTAGATTATCCTCAAGGACAGGCATGTTAGAATATCTAGAAAAATAATCGTTGTGACGTCATGCCCGCTAACTCCAGCGGTAATGCCTTATCATCTATTATCAATACGCATTGATTCCCAACTCAACAAATTGACACTTAATGTTCGATTGTAATACAGGAAACGTCACAGAAAAAGAGTTACGAATTAACATACTGTTATTTCACTGGGGTACTGAGCGGTTACAATACAATTAACTGTGTAGCCGCAATAAAATTAGACTGGTTGTGCTTAGAGTGTAGCTGCAATAAAATTAGACTGATGTACCTCTTTCTAGAAGAAAGCAAATTACGACAGCGACATGAATCGACGAAATTGCACCTTAAACACTAATGCTTTACAAAGGAGCTTAAAATAGTTGCAAACAGGCTCATGTAAATCACAACTACCGTCAAGATGACATAGCATAGCAAAATAAAAGACGAATAAAGAAATATTTACTAGGCTGCAACTCAGCATGCCGAATTGTACTGTATCCACAAGCCAAGGGCACTTGTAGCTTCAAAATAGTGAGCAAACACACTTTCGCTCTGTGATTACGCAAGTCGCCTTATAATTAGTAAGCATAAACCACGGTCCAACAGAGCCACAGTCTCCCAAACCACCGCCTAATTTACAGGCATAAACAAAACTCACAGACACGTATACCGCTGTACAACAGAACTTCGTATTGTAAATTGTCAACGGCACTGTCTCTAGTTTCTGATATTTTGCAACACACTTACACAGCCGTCTTTCGTATTACCAAGCTGACAGCCACTGCAATTGATGCACATGCGTCATGGGTTTGTGCATTCGCATTCGTTGTAAAACGTTCGACCGCTACCCTTAAAGTGAAACATACAAAACGGATGTGCACAGACCTTTGACTGATTTTCTTCTTACGGAAAACAGCAATGTTTATAAGAGCATGTATTATTAATGTTGCTCATTTAATCAATGTTGTCTATCAATCACTATATTACACTCCGAGTTGCGTAAACCTTATCTAAATGTGCATGCGAGGTGCTCAAAAGAATGCATTTGCTAAAAAGCGAATTTGGAATTTGTTGTTATCAGGCCTGTCACTGATTTTTCACTTGACATTCGTTTTCGCATTTTCAGAGGCAAAATGATCAATACTTATAAGAACAAGTTTCATTTAGCTCGTGATAACCGTCTTTTGTGTAGAATAAGTTGCTGAATAGCAGAATAATAGAACTAAGCCAAATCCCATGTTCTGACTACGCCGTCACTATACGGTGACGGTTTGTTCTAGACGTATCCCAAGTCTACTCATGTCGACTGTTCATGGTTGTTGTAAAAAAAACCTCGGGTTCATCATTGTCGGTCATTTTTCCTCTGTAGCCCACGAAAAATGCTCACATTCGGGTGCCTGAAGTATGCTGTCTCCCGAAGCTCTTCGACAAAAGGCAGCATATCTGTACAATTTTGTTAGATGGATGAACACCCGGAAGCCATTGGCCTTGTCCAGGAATGCAGATTGTGTAGTAGGATTTTTTTTATCTACGCCCTAATAATCTAAGAAGCCAGCGATCAATCACTCAAAAAATCGTGGCTCGCGGTGAGTTCGTAAACGATTGTCCTAACAGCACTCGCCTAATTAGCAATTAGTTATGTTTTCCTTGAAAAGTACGTATACGAAAAACAATACGTGTTTGACCATGATAATTGTGCCACACACGTATGTGATAATAAAGGAGATCTAATGTTATATTTTAATTCAACGCCGGTTATCTGGAAAAGGCTCGTAGCCGTTTTAGTGAAAAGCCTTGTTGGCGGACGATAGATGCAGCAGACACGAGAGCTTTGCGCACTCTCCGTTCCATGTGCGTCCGAACGATTTCGCGCTTGGGATCAACGTGATGCCTAAATTCGTCAATTGGTTTGCGTATTCTTCGGGCATGGCAAGCATTCTCACTCAAGCAGAGCGCATCGAATGGCACCAATTTACCTCGTCGCTTAAATTATATCGTTTCAGTCTTCTTTTTTCGTGGAGGAGGGTTGAATGCAGTTACGCACTACCGCTACGAGTAGGAACATTCGGTTTCCATCTCGAGCTGTGTGGTACTCGACCCCAGCAGATGAATGTTACACCGCTGAGACCCATACCTACTAAACGCACCTCCCCCCTTAAGCATCACTCTCGGATGGTCCAGATCTCCATAGAACAGTGCTATGGGCCATCCGCAGAAGTAGCGAGTGCCCTATCGGATCAATTGGCCGGGGTCGCTCACGGGTCCCCCCACCTGTCAGGCGCATTTTGTCCCAGCCCTTGCGAACCCGTTCGATTAAAATTGCGCTTTCTTTAGCCGTGCTGGCCTCAAAAGGATTCTGCCTGTCCATGCATTTTCTGTGCTTTGCTTTTAGCACCTTCCTGTGCTACTTCCGCTCCAATTCCCATGCTTGGGTCGACCCAGATGTACTCTACGAAACATTTCAAACAATTTCGCGGAGGGTCTTGAAAACATTGCAGGATGGGTTATTCCCGCTCTGGACCATTTCTTGCGAATGTGTCCGATCGCCGCAGTTCTGGCCTCTTCGCATGCCTGGGACCTGATGAGTGTGTGTTTCAGTCTTCTGCGTGTCAACTTTTAAGCCAATATCCGTAACCCGGAAAGCCAGAGTCGCCGGCGCCTACTGAGGATAAAATCGACCGCCACTTTTCCGTACGAGGTCATCTGCATACATAATAACCAAATTAAAGGTTGAAAGTGAAGTATGGTGCACCAAATAGTATTCTACAGAACATTTCATGTATTGCTCAACTTAGTTGCATTATATATATATATATATATATATATATATCCGTCCCACAATGAGAGAGAGAGCCATGGCGGCTGACAGTTCATTGCATCATACTTAGCGCAATCCTATGAGCAGAACCGCTATTGGCACTGATCACACGGTTGGTGAAACCCAGGGGTCAAGATGGTGGTGCCATGCCCGAATAATGGGCCTTAAGACCCAAATGTGGGAAGTAGTTTATTAACTCGAAGTTTTGACCTTTGCAGACAATTTAGTATGTAGTTACTCCCATAGCAAAACATCATTGCGTTTGTTGGTAAGCCTCAGCCATGCCAATGATTCTGCCGGACAGCTCTGAGGTCGCGATGGGCGACCGCAACGTTGTCTGCTGTATTACGGCAATAACTCGTTGAATACGCATTTAAACATGATACAACAATATGATGATATATAAACGTGAAAAACACCATTTAGATCTTAATAGCTTGTTTTTTGTGCAATCCATTAGAGGTTATTATAAGCATGAAAAATATATACTCTTGGAGATATAGGAAAAAGAAGGTCAACACGTTAGTTAATGGGTATTGACGAATTATTTTATAAGAGATATTATTAATATACTACTCTAACTGCCTAATAAAAGAAAACACTATTTGCTAGACATGTTACGATAGCATGCTTCTCTGAGGATGCTAACGTTTATTAAACAGGGTGCATGCCAAAGAGAACTGCCGGAATCGATCATGATCGGGCCTAAAGCAAGACAGACATACACGTACTCGATCTGAGCACACTTGTTCCGTTTATCGGTTGTCTGAGTGTTGCGGCGTTTGGAATACTGCAGTGTGACATTTGCGATGATTTTTCTCGAGAAGGAATGCCTGTATGGACTACTCACGAGGTGTCAGCGCGCACGTAAGGGGTTTCCGGAACATGTCGCCAAAACGTAAGCCGACTGCTAGTTCCAGAGGAACTGGTGTTGAGGAACAGCGATCTAGACGAAACTTTAGTAGCATATTGGCAAGGAGAACTTGCATATTCATTATGGCTAAACGTTTCCCGATGCATCCCTTTGGTCCATCGCCAAAGGCCAGGAATGCTGTCGTATCGGATGTGACGTCACCGTTCTTCATGAAGCGCTGCGGGATGAATTTTTCCGGCTCCGGAAAGTAAGTGGGGTCTTGCTGCATCCACGCGATAGGGAACTCTACTACGGTGCCTTTTTTGATAGAAATTCCGGCGACTTCAGTGTCGTTTGAAGCAATACGATCGATTGAGTAAATCAGCGGCACCATCCGTAACGACTCCAATAGCGATGCCTCGAGCAGTTTCATTTTTTGCACGTCGGCATACTCGACATCCGTTTTGTCACCCAAAACAGAGCGAATCTCTTCATACACCTGCTGTTGAACGTCGGGATTGACAGCAAGAAAATATGTGCACAGATTGAGCGAAGTTGCCGTAGTGTCAAATCCTCCAATAAAAAACAGGAACGCTTGCGAGGCTAGTACCTCGTCGGTTATGTGGTTTTTGGGATCTTCTCGTTGCGCCAACAAGTGTAGATCGATTATATCGGCTGTGCCATTCTTCACCACCTCGTCGAGGTTTTTCTTCTTCTCTTCTAGTACGTGCTTTGAAAGATTGCCGAAAAACTTGGACTCGTCTCGCGGCGGAAAGTCAGCCAGTGAGCAGAATCTCAGGAGCGAAGGACAAAGCATGGCCAGTATGAACGAAAATGACGGTTTAAATATTTTTCGACCGTTCTTGACAAAGTCGTTATCCGGGTTATCGATGCTATTTAGGTCGAGTCCAAAGGCAATTGCTGCCATTGAATCCATACTATAGCCGTAAACGGAGTCCCGCAATTCAACCTCTCGCTCATCGGAACGCGAGATTGGGTCCAGTTTCTCGACGAGACGCTTGCTCACACGGTCCAGTTTCTGTATCATGCCTCGCAATTTTGACGAGGTAAAAGCGTACCCCATGACGGTGCGCACGGCCTTCCATTGGTCGTACGGCAGGTGTGTGAGCGTATTGTCCCAGAGGGGATCGCCCGTTTTGAACTCCAACGTCCTACCGAAGAAGTTGCTAAACTGCTTAATGAGTACGTCCTTGGCAACTTCAGCATCTGCGACGACAAGCGATGGCTTCACACCTCGGTACGAGCCGTAGAGTTTGCCGTACTTCCGCACGTCGTCGCACACAACGTCGTTGACGACCCGCGTGGTGAACAGCCACAGTATCCGGTAGAGGTATCGAGGGAACGGCTCGTAGACGAGGCCTCGACGACTCCAGTACAAGGTGAGGTTGACCAGCTTGATCGCCACAATGGCCAACACGACCAGCACCAACAGGGGCCACATTGTTTCGGCGGGACGGCGGCGTGATGATGAGGAACAGCGATAGCGACGACTTCAACAGCAGCAGCCCTGAGGAATGAAAGCTCGCGACGTTGCTTCGCCTAACCGCGACGTTGCTTCGCCTAACCGCGACGTTGCTTCGCCTAACCGCGACGTTGCGTCGCCTAACCGCGACGTTGCGTCGCCTAACCACGACGTATTTTGACTTCATGTGTGACCCGCCGAGTGGAAAAGGTTGCCAGCTGGCCGGCTGACCCTTTCAGGATTACGTCATCGTTGTAAGCGACAATACGCATCGACGACGACAACGACGACGACAACAACAACAACAACAGAAACAAGAGCCACCTTGCGCTACAGCGACCCGCGGCACACGTGACGGAAGTGATGATGGCGCCGAATTGCTGCGGGGTGGGGAGAAGAGAGAAAATTCGTCAAATCAGAAGGCGACTATGAGAGAGAGGTAGATGGAAAGGGGGAATAATAGCGAAAACACGACAATTCTCAATAGGAAGCAAGAACAGAGGGAGCCAGAGAATGAGAAGGAGAGAGCGAGAGAGAGAAAAGGAAGCCTTTTTTGACGGCGGCTCTCGGTATACTTAGTTCCTTGCAACAGTGTACTGAAACAATACTAAACCTGCTATAACACATTTAGCGGGTGCACAACACCAGTAATGATTGCTTTTTTTTATCAAGGCAATATTCTCACAGTGATGTGCGTAATAGAAGCAAGTAAATATGTGCTTAAAAGGTGCAGAATATAACATATGGTTTTATTTCATTTTGTAGTTACAGTAGAATATGAATATCTAACTACCCTTGGGCTTGTGACGGGTGCTACCAATCGAGCTTATCCTTGAGGCAGCCCCTCATTGTGCCCATAATTGCTGCCGCATTGCCGCGCTGAACCGCCAGAGATAGCCGCTGGAGTAGAAAGTCGAAAGCTCTTTTGTCCCCCGTCGTGAGTTCAATTCGTTTGCCAATCTTCTGTAAAAGTGACCATGCCTCAGGGCCAGGTCCCCCTAGTGTCTCCAATACTAGTGGCACAAAAATGAACTCGTCGGTGAGCTGGGCGTATTTGTTGGTCTTTAGACGTTCAGCCTTGCGTGCTGCGGAGCCAGCGGCTGATGCGCTGGCCTCCATGTTCGAGGGGGCGAGCGTGTCGGTGACTGTAGCATCCCAAATAAGCGCCTTTCCCCTTTCAAAAGGGATAAGGGTGAGGCCGTCAGGCTTCTTTCCGTCGCTTCTCAGGAGGCCGGTTGGCTCTCGAATGCATGGCAGTAGAGCTGACCTTAAGGCCCGGGCGGTAATCTCGTTAATCTCGCTGTGACGGCTTTGACGTCCTTCGCTTCTGTTGCAGGATAGCCCGTGGGTTCCCCAAATGTCCACTTGTGCTCCGCACGGACAGCGGTGTTCCTCCGTTAGTCTTGTTCCCAACATCAAGCCGATGCACAGACGAAAACTTTCGTGATCAAGTAAAGTGCCAAGGTTTGAGGAAGGGATGGCTTGGAGCCATTTGCTAGCCCCTTTTTGGACAACCGCCTGTAGTCGGGCTTTGTCTGCCGTGGACAGTGCATCGGACAGTAAACGCTGATATTTCTTGGATACTATGAGATCGTCATAGGACCTCTGCAGGTGTTTGTTTGCCTCTGGGAGTAGGCCTGCGAGGTTCTCGAATCTTGTATCAGCAGCTTTTTTGGCGTCCTGGAAAGCCTGCAGGGCTATGGCCGGGCTGATGTGCTGGACTGTAGCTTCTGAGGCGTGTAATGAAGCAACGTGACAGCTGGCTGCCAGATCTGCTGCAGAGCGGATTCCCAAACCTCCGAGTCTAAGAGGAAGGGTGGCATGAGCCCAGTTGTTGTCGGCCAAGTTTAGATTGAGGAGGTCGCTAAGGCTGGTCCTAAGGCTATTGTCTAACTCCCACAGCAGATCCTGGTTTGCTCCGACGTCCGTGCTGTGGAGGAAGTGGACAATTCTTGATGAGCCCAAAGATGATTTCAATAGGTGGTATGCGCTATGGGGATTAAGCAGGTTTAGCCGGTTTAGGTGAGAGCAAAGGCTCTTTATCTTACCTGCGAGTTCTGGGTGAGTGGCGGCCGACCCCACAGGGGCCCTAAGAGCGTCATATCTGCTGCCTCGACTTGTTTGCACCCCGGAAGAAGTGTCTCAAAGGCAGATATGTTCGGCTGGCCTTTGTAAATAATTTCGCACTTCTGGGGGTTGAGCTCAAGACCACTCTTCTGACCGAAGAGAAAATTGTTCTTGCACCGAATGAGAGCTCTGAACTGGACCTGTAGGTTTGGTCAACTAAGGGGGCTGCCTCTGGCCAATCCGTTTGTACAGTTTTTAGTATGTGGTCGCGACAGACCTGGTTAAAAGCATTCTTAAAATCGAGTTTGGCGGCGACGAAGTTGTTGGGTGCGCTAGACATAAAAGCTCTTGTTGTGTGAACCACTGCTTCGATGCCATTAGGCGTATTGAAGCCAAGCTGGTGGGCCCCAAGCTTTTCGCACACGATATTTGTTCTCAGCTTGACAGTGATTTTTGCCGCAATCCTCCGAAAGACTGAGGAAATGACAATTGGACGAAATGACCCACTCGGCTTTTTAATTGCGATGAGGCGTCCACCAAAAATAATAGGGCGGATGGCCTCAGGCACTGTGCCACTTCTGATAATATCAATCACTTTTGCTAAGTCACGCAGTAGACGACTGGCGATATTTGTATTGGTCGTGGCAATGAGGTCTCTGAGGTGGCGCGGCCGCAGGCCGTCCATACCGGCGGTAGACCCTGCCGGAAAGGTTCGTACGGCCTCGCGAATCTCTTCTGAACTGGTGACTAGCGGCTCGGCGTGGGATAGTCTTGGTGGCAAGTCAAGGTCGGCCGGTTCACTTGGGTGTTTAGAAGTCATTTCCACAAACGGCTCGGCTGCGCAAACAGGACTTCCCACTGAAAGCAGAGCTATTGCAGCGCCTCCAATGTCGCCTTCGCCTAGTAGCCTGGTTGCTCGTCTAGCGGCGGCTTTGTCCTCGTTAGGTCGCTTGTTCCAGTGCTTCCTTGGGACCAATTCGGGTGAAGGCCCACTACCTGATCTATGTTCCTCGATTCTGTCTCTGAGGTATGTGGCCCAACTAAGATTGTTCTGTTTTCGTGATGGAGCTCTGAGAACTGTATGCGCGAAAACCAGTAGGTTGGCCCAGCTATGCGCGTCATTTTGATGTACGAGTGAAAGTGTGTCGGTCAGCGCTACCGCAACTGCAGGACGGGCACTTTTAGGGATGGTGTCAAGCCGTTTGTATGTCTTTGTGTACTCGGCAAGTTTTTCGCGCAGGTGGGTACCATCAGTGTTGTCGACCGGATTGCTGACGGGGGGTAAAAATGGGTGTTCAATGTTCGAGTGTGCTGCCGTCATGTGCCGTTTGATTCCTCTTCTTGTAAAGTTCCTTTGGCAATGCGTGCAAGTAACCCTGTTGTAGTGAGGAGCTGGGCTTAGGTTCCCTGTATTCCGACCCGAGACTGGATAAATGGTCCGTCTGCGGGAGGTTGTCTGAGTGGCTCGGACCGGCTTTATTTTCGGAGGCGTCTTGAGGCATTATGTTTCGGCACGACAGATTTCTTCACTTCGAAAGCTGATAACAGCCTGATGACTGGTCCGAGAAGGTTTGCAAGGTTACGAAGTGCGCTGGCTGCTTGAGGGTCAAGGCCGCTTAGCATTTTTGCAGCGCTGGTGAGCCCTGCAAGAGGGTCTGCCTTGCGAGTGGAACGCGCCCTCGATGGCGACAAGTCCACCCAGGTAGTGCCGGGAGCTCGACGATATTCCGCCTGGCGCGGGCGCATTCTGCGTCGGCCATGTGTCGGTTTCAAGGCCTTAAGTGGGGCAAGCGTAATAGTCTTATCGGACGTTCCATCCGAACTAGGAGCAACGATCTCACTTTCCACGATTCCACTGAGGCGTAGGAACGAGGAGCGTTCTCACCTGTCTCGCATGGTGCCGGATTCGTCCGAGTCGCCGGTTTTTCTACAATAGTGGCCGCCGAGTAGTCGGACTGGACCTGACGAAGGACTCGTGCTCCGGTAATAATCTTGCTCTTTTCCAAGCAATGGCGTAGATCGGACACGAATGAGACGCTGATCTGTGTGCACCTCCACAGCTTGCGCATTTTGGAGCACTTTTACAGTCCTTGACTAGATGTCGGTTACTGCCGCAGTTCACACATGCTACTTGACCGCTGCAAGAGGATGCGTGATGACCTAAGCGCTGACATTTGAAGCATCTTGAAGGACGTGGTGGCTCGACTGTCACTGCATGGGTCTGAAAGCCAAGATACACGGTGGCCGGCGGGGCTCCCTTGAACTTGAGCAGCACCTTTCGTGTAGGAATAGCCGCCTGTTGTGGGCCGAGACCTGCTCGTCTGCAAATGCGTTTTACTTCTATGACACCGGCGGAGCTAAGTTCCTGCAGTATCTCTCCTTCCTGAAAGTCTGGGCTAACATGGTTGATGGCACCCCAGATGTTGTCGATATTTTTTGATGCTGCTTTGACTCGCAGCCCAGCTAGTTCAATGATGCACATCAGTTTACGTGCGTCCTCAAGCTTATCGACGGTAGCCGAGATTTGTCCATTCTGTGCCGAGATGTTAGCGTCTGCCACTTTTAGGTGTAGGTCCTTGCACATCCCTAATATATTCCCTCCTGGCAATGAGCTGCCGTCTTCAGCTGCGCTGAAGGTTACACGGAAAACCTTGTGTGCACCTGATTCAACCTTTTGCTTGAGTTTTGCTAACGCTTCTTCCTTTTTCCGAATATTGCGCCGTCTGCTTTTATTCATAACTTCCTTAAAACCCTCTTCTTCTGGTAGTTCTTGAGGTGCTGCCTCGGTGTTAATAGCCTGTACTGAGGCTTGGGTTTCGCTACTCGGTCTCGCGCGTTTCACCCCAAGTTGTCGGCCTTCCTTATTATCAGTAGCTACCGTTTCGTTATCACTTTCGCATATGGGCGATGCGGTCGTCTTGGCAGTAGCACGATCTGCCTCCATGTTGCTTTCTACTGAGGTGGTAACGGCCCTCAATCGTGATATATCGAGCGAGTCTGGTGGTTTATCCTGGCCGGATATCACAACCTTCGGCATGCCTGTGCCGTAACAAGCTTCGGAATACAAAGCAAGCAAATGCTCCAAAATAAATAAAATTATAAAATTAAAAATAAATAAATAATATTAAGTTAAAAATAAATAAATAATATTAAGTTAAAAAATATATTTAAAAAAAAAGGAGCGTGCAGGCTTAGGTATTAAACCCGGTGCTGTTAGGTTGTAGACGATAGCGCTGCCACTACGCCACGACAACCTGATGCTTCGAGTCTTCTCCGAGCTACAAGTGGCTTAGCCAGTAACTACGACTGTTTGGTCTACGATGACAATGGCAAATCGAACTCGGTCAGCTGGAGGGTTCAAAAGGAAACCGGCTCCTGAGGGTTCGCATCCAAACTGTCTTCGAGCGCGTCGGTTCACCACTTGAGTGTTCACTACACACACAGTCGATGGTGCGATTATCATTGCCAGAAACACAGTCAAACCACATGAATCACACCGTTTTACGGGAGCCGACGGAAACACGACCGCACTCTACCGAATCGAACGTTCGAAAGGTGCTTAAAATGTAGCGCCACTGATTAGCGGCTTATTTATAGAACCATGCTAAATGAAACACATTCGGAATGTTGCCTTTACTGAAAGTGGTTTGATTTCGGCCGGTGCCGGTGTCTGATGAGAACTTTGTATTGGAGGATTATGCGGTAAAGTAGTTATTTCCGCATATAGCCATATACATAAAATGTTATTCTTGTTGGTGAATATACTATTATTACTTATTGCTAACCGGGTACATCAGCAAAGCGATGTTGGCTGCATGGCTTAACAAGCAACCGATGGTAGACTCATAACTCGAAATGAATAGGCACGTCCCTAGGAAAACCAAAAACCTAGGCATCCGTGTGACGCCAAGAGATAATCTGCGTAATCTGCACTATTTGTATCAGAGGAGGGAAAAGTCCGGCGTTGCCTGATTTACTCACAGAATGCTGCTCGTTTGCAAGTGAATCGTTCTACGATGGCTATACAGGGAATCTTCCTCTGGCTGGGCGTGTTCGCAAAAATATGAAGCTCACCCAGTCCCGCATACATGTGAACTGTTCATTTACTCAAAATAGTGAGCAAATATTATGCACTAAAACGTAAACTGCGCAATACGCTCGCTTCTTAAGTTTAAATTCAGACTCCCCGTTTTGCATGACAAAGTGACGCACATCGACGGGTTATAAACTAATATTTGGCACATTTTCAAACAGTTTTTTTTCTTTGACGTACTGGTATAGCCAGCGATTTTGAGTTGAAATGGTTCTGGAAATAATTATTTTGACATAGGAAATTTTAGTAGTATAGGTGTTTACTAGAAAAAAATACATCAATACTTGATAAGCAAGACTGTGCTAACAAGCCAATATGCATGACACCGTATCAGTAAAACAACCTATAATGAAAATAAATATACGTGAATGTCAACTAGCTGTCAACTGTACACTACGTGTTTGCATTGCATTAATAGTCTAATATTAATATTTGATAATATATACTTAAACACCTTAGTTTTTTCCGGCTTGGGGAAATACGCCGGATCCACGTGCAGCTGAGGTATGGGAAATGCTCATCATTGAATCGGTCCTTCAGCGTCATCTTGACTAGGTCCTTCAGCGTAAACCCTGTGCGATCACCCATATTCAACGTTTGATCTCTTCATAGACGAACTCTTGAACATCGGGCTGACGGCATGGAAGTACGGTGGCATCCCAAGGAGAATGGCGGTGGTGTCCAGACCTGGGATATAAACACGAACGTTTGGGAAGTCAGCAGTTCTTTTTTGAGAATGGTGTTTGTATCTTTACACTGGACGATCAGATGATAATCGATCATATCTGCAGTATGGCGCTTAATGATCCCATCAAGCCCTTTTAGCTTTTTGCTAAGAATCTGTTTACCGGTTTTCCCAAAGAAGGCCGACGCATTTTTCCCGAGGAAAAGCGTACGAATGTCAAATACTTGAAGTAGTTGGACACGAGAAGCATCGCCGTTAGCGATTGTCCAGGCCGAAAGAGATTGTGGGCGTGGGCCGTACAAAATGCAGAAAATACAACATTGCCACAATCGAATACATTACCATAGGCGCTGAGAAACTTTATCAGCTCAACTGAGTTCACCTCGCTTTCAGAAGTTCGCAGTTAGCCTTGTCGACGAGTCGCGGTCTTGTCAAGCGCCGGCATCACGTCTCGCATCTTTGAGGCCGTGAAGCAACTGCTCATAAATATTTTGTAAGGCCTTCAATTTTTCGTACGGGAACTGAGTAAGCGCATTCTCCCAAAGCGGGTCTCCACTTTTAAATTCGAAGCTTCGCTTGAAAAGTTGCTATCCTGCTTCATAAACCCACCCTTGGCCATTTAAGTGTCACCGACGATGATCGTTGGCTAAACAGTACGATGCGCACAGTTTGCCGTACTTTTCAACGTTCCTACGGATCTCACTATACCTTGGTCGAGTGATGGGGTGCTAGAGAGCTGTCATCTCGCAGCCGACGCCCCCTCGTTCTTGTTCACGTTGATTATCGGACCACTGGTCTCACAGTGCCGCTCTCAGTTTCTAAGAGCAGCCTGTAGGTCTGTTCGCATCTTACTGCTAACGCCGTTGGCATAAAGCAACATTTTTACATAGTGGGATGACTATTCATAACGGCGCCTTTCAGAGATGCTTTCCTATCCACAACAAAAATAGATGACGAAAATCGTGACTGCCGTGAGACATACCGGCGGTCTGATGAAGCGGGGCATCGGGCTGACATCATCGACATAATCCACAATCAAGTGTTACCACACCTGTTTGAAGGCTTGGATCAATATAGCAAGCACACATAATGCCACAAATGCTTTAGAAAAAAATGCTTACAGATTATGCTCGTTGCTATGGACCGCTTGCTGAAGATGCTTATTTCTGAGGATGTTACGACAAAAGCCCTTATGTTCTTTAACAGCGCAATATAAGATGTACGGTTTCTATTTGGATTTGTAAGTCCACCACTTGTCTTAATTCCTGGAGCCACATTGTAGGTGTCGTCTTTGGTTCAGGTAGAGTTAAACGGTTTGCTAGGCGAGGCTGTCATTGAACTTTCATATCCTCACCAGGAACAGGACATCTCTTAAACCAGTACGGAACTCTGTTTGCTAGATATAACTTCTTATTTGCAAATAATACTAAAATGGTTTCCTCCAGTATTGAATGTTGCACTTGTTTTCCATTTTGGATGAGAGCCGTGTAGAACTGGAAAGCCACAGTGCAGCTATGAGCTTATTATGAACGAGGTAATGCTCCCCGTCTAATCAAGCTAAGAACGTCGCTTCGATGGTTTCATCGGAGCCAAGACCGATCTCAAGACAATGTCCGTTGCGCTATGGCATAAGTCGTTTAGAAGCATGCCCTTTCGCTGCAGAGTATGCCAATGTATCACTTTTTCAGAACGGCGGCTTCAATTTATGACGCAGACACACGTGTCCGCCTTAAATTAGGGCAAATTGAGTATGAAAAACTCGGAAAAACGGCTCCAGTTCGTGTAAGTACGACTTTTTACGAAAAAGTCGTACTTACACGAACTGAAGCCGGCCTGCCCGAACGAAGCGATGAGCCTCGAAGGCCTCGCGGCCACTACTTTGTGTCGCCTGGTGACCTCGGACCTACAAAAGCGAGGGGAATACGCTGCTGCGCCGCGATAGCTGAAGGCCGGACCGAACCTTGCGCAGAAGGTCAACAGGAACAAAACGAAGTACAGGTGAAGAAGCACATCGTCAGTTGAGCCCGATGGCGTGGTGCATTAGTATGCGCCTCGCAACCGGAGGAGACACATAGGTGCGCGGGTTCGAGCCCCACCGTTGCACAGTTGTATTAATATGGGTCCGTTTATGAAGCAATGCGAAAAGCAGTCCCGTGGACGTTAAATCTTGGCTGAGGGTCAGCCCCAAAACTTTTATCGTCAGGCTGTTGCCACGGGTTTCATCAAGAAAAAGGCAAACTTGAAAGCAAAACTCCAAGGCCGTTAGTAAAATAATTCCAGGAAGGCTGAAGATGCCGGTCTCTTATAAAAGTTTTATTTTGGAGATAGGTGCTAAAGTTGAACAGGCCAGATGTAAGGGAGGTCGGGGGACGGGTTTATTGCATTACACCTTTAGTTTGTTCCAATCTGTGACAATCGCCACGTATACACCAGGTACATAGTGCAAGGCTATCACTAACTGGTATGTTCAAACGCCGTCTTTCACGAGAAGTACGGGTTGTGCACCTAGCGGTTGTACCTGCCAAGTGCGGTAGAGTGCACATCACTGGAGCGAATATCGTTGCACTAATTATCTCGCATGAAGTGTAAAGAAAATAAAATATTATTAAAAAACGCTTACAAAATGTATATTAACTCAATTTGAATAAAATAAACCAACTTGCATTGAATAAGAGACGACGAAGTCTCTCAGCCTGCATTGGTGCTTCAATTGTCTTTAAAAAAGTATGCCATGTAGCCAATGCATGTAGGGATAAATGAGCGCGTGTAACTCTCTGCGTTGAGAAGTGATCAAGTGAGTGTTGCTAGCCAAGGCGATTTCACCCCACCTAATGCGTAAAATCTGGGACTACATACTTGAATAACCGCGCGCTAGCTTAATTCTTTAAATAGAACCATTAATCACATCGTAAATTTAAAATTATTGAACCAATAATTCCACCTTAAATTTGCCTACGTACAAGACGATCCACTAGTACTATAGAAAGCGAGTGTCCTTACTAACTTTGCGCCCGTTTTCCATAAATAGGTGCTGGCCGGGCAGCAGAGGAACACGGCCGTTTAAATTAGTAGGAAAATGTTAAGGCGACGAGGTGGAAATTGCACGTTTCTAGCGTTAAACGATTCTGGAAACGACGTACCGTTTAGAGCAGCAGAGCCCGCAACTCTGGACAGTTTCAAAGTGACCACCAGCTATAGGGTATGTGCACATTTAGGGCTTACCGTACAGTAGCGGAAGATTACTACCAAGTAACATATCCGCTGCCTTAGGAAGCAACGGAACAGCTCGTAAAAGGAAAATCTTGGATCCAAGGATGAGCTAGAAGCTTTGCAACGGCTTTTTAAAGGAACACATTGTTTAAGGAGGCCGTTTTTAGTTCTAGATTATCCTCAAGGGCAAGGCATGTTGGAATATCTAGAAAAATAATATTTGTGACGTCATGCCCGCTAACTCCCAGCGGTATGCCTTATCATCTAATATCAATGAGCATTAATTCCCAACTCAACAAATTGATACTTAATATTCGATCGTGATACAGGAGACGTCATAGGAAAAAGAGTTACGAATTAACACACGGATGTTTCACTGGGTACTGAGCGGTTATAATAAAATTCGACTGATGTACTTAGAGTGTAGCTTTTTTTATTGGACCGACCACACTTGTAACACGGCAAATTTATTTGAAAACCAGCGGAAATGTTTTGCACTTTACTTCGCGGTTTGTTGGTGTAGTTGTAGGTATGATGGTCAGCTCCCTCTCTCTCTCCCTCCGTTTCCTATCATACTCTAGGTCCACTTTCTTCTGCATGAACTTCTCGATCATCTGTGCTCCCCGTATCCACATTTTCTCGTCCTTGCACATCCTTGCAATTAGTTCGTCCACTGCTCGAGTCCCGCTCTGGAAGATGTTCGCCGATGTTCGTTGTTCTTCGAGGGCTGGGCAGAAGCAGACTGTGTGAGTAACATCGTCCACCTCTCCCGTCTCGCATGTTACGCACCTTGGGTCTTGCGCGATCTTAATCTTGCAGAGGTACGCCTGGAAGCAGCCATGGCCCGTCAGGACTTGGGTCAGGTAGTACGTTGTCTCCCCGTGGCCCCTGTTAAACCATATGGTCAGGTTCGGGATGAGGTGCCTGGTCCACGCTCCCGGAGCATTGCCTGGCATGTTGCTCCATTCCTGCTGCCATTTTTGAAGCGTTTCTTGCGGGTTTTCTTGCTTTCGTCGGCTGGGGTCTTCTTTCCGTCGACGCCTCTCGTCTATTAGCATTGGCCAGGGAATGAGCCCAGTCAAGGCTATAGCGGCCATGGTCTCTACTGTCCTGTATGCTCTTATTACCCTTATCGCCATCTTTCTCTGTACTTTCAACAGCTTAGCGCGGTTTCGTTTCTTTTTCATCGCGATGGGTTCCCAGACTGGCGCAGCGTAAAGGACTATGGACTCGGCCACTCTCGCGAGAAGCCGTCGCTTGCCTTCAGATGCTCCTCTGGCTCTCGGCAAAATTTTGGCTAGGTTGTTTACAAGCATAGCTGCCTTTGCCGTCACCTTCTCGATGTGCGCGTTTCCCGTGAGAGCACGATTGACTGTGACCCCCAGGTACTTTGCTGACTCGACGACCGCAATATCCACTCCGTTTAACGTCAAGGTCGGCTTGGTGTGGGCTTTATTTCCCACTAGCATCACCGCTTCGCTTTTCTCCGGTGCTAGTTTCAACCCGTGCTGTTGCATCCACCTTTCCACCTGGTTCAGCGTTTGCTGGGCCCTCCACTCCAAGAGGCACGGGTCCCGAGCTGTGACCATGATGGCCAGGTCGTCGGCGTATGCGATCGTCTGCACTCCTTCCATTTGGACTACGTTCAACACTCCGTTGTATGCCATGTTCCAGAGAAGCGGGCCCAGGATGGACCCCTGGGGAACCCCAGCTGACATAGGAAGCTCCTCTTGTTTGTAAATTACCACCCTGTTCCTTTAAGTATGAAGCAACCAGTCTTTGGAGGTACTTCGAGATCTGAACATCCCTCTTGACGTCTATGATGACTTGCCAGGGCAGTGAGTTGAAGGCGTTCCGTCGTCTAGTAAGACGACAAGACACAACTCTCTGGACCACTGGTTTTTCTTCTTCTGTCTTTGGGCCTCTTGTAAAACTTTTTCGACAGCCATTTCCGTAGATCTCCTCTTACGGAAGCCGTACTGTGAGTCTGCCAAAGCCCCCTTGTCATCAAGCTCCGCTGTCAACCTCATGTTAACCATTGTCTCGAAAGCCTTGCCTATCGTGTCCAGGAGTCATATGGTCGGTATTCCCCTGGATCCGTGTGGTGCTTCTCTGGTTTCCTGATGAGCGCCAAGATGGCTTTCTTCCACTCCTTCGGGTACTGTCCCGAATGAGTCGGGAAGAGTCTCCTCACTGACGCTTCAACCAGGTCTTTTGGCAGTGCTGGCGTAGGCTTCCTTAGCTTGTCCATGACAATCTTGTAGGGTTGACCCCATACATCATCTTCCACCTTCTCGCCGAGTTCTTTCCAGGCGTCGCTTCTGCTCTTATTAATTGCCCTTCTAAGCTTCTTCCTCGCATCCCTGAGTCTCTCCCACGCCTCTTCGGTGCTTCTTCCCTTTGTCCTTGCTCTGGCAAGTGCTCGTCTGGCCTTGGTACACGTTCTCCTGGTAGTTGAGACTTCTGGTACTTAGAGTGTAGCTGCAATAAAATTAGACTGGTATGCTTAGAGTGCAGCTGCAATAAAATTAGACTGATGTACCTCTTTCTAGAAGAAAACAAATTACGACAGCGACATGGATCGACGAAATTGCACTTCAGACACTTATCCTTTACATAGGAGCTTAAAATAGTTGCAAACAGGCTCGTGTAAATCACAACTACCGTCAAGATGCCATACCATAGCAAAATAAAAGAAAAATAAAAGAAATATATTTACTAGGCTGCAACTCAGTATGCCGAATTGTACTGAACCAACAAACCAAGTGCACTTGTAGCTTCAAAATAGTGAGCAAACACACTTTCGCTCTGTGATTACGCAAGTCGCCTTAGAATTAGCAAGCAAAAAAACCACGGTCCAACAGAGCCACACTCTCCCAAACCACCGCCTAATTTACAGGCATAAACAAAACTCTCAGACACCTATACCGATGTACAACAGAACTTTGTATTGTAAATTGTCAACGGCACTGTCTCTAGTTTCTGATATTTTGCAACACACCTTCACAGCCGTCTTTCGTATTACCAAGCTGACAGCCATTGCAATTGATGCACATGCGTCATGGGTTTCTGCATTCGCATACGTTGTGGAACGTCCTACCTGTCGTATTGTATTTAAGACCGCTAACTTTGCAGTGAAACATACAAAACAGATGTGCACAAGCCTTTGGCTGATTTTCTTCTTACGGCAAACAGCAATGTGTATAAGAGCATGTATTATTAATGTTGCTCATTTAATCAATGTTGTCTATCAATCACTATATGACATTCCGAGTTGAGTAAACCTTATCTAAATATGCATGCGGCGTGCTCAAAAGAATCAATTTGCTAAAAAGCGAAATGGAATTTGTTGTTATCAGTTTTGTCACTGATTTTTCATTTGTCATTCGTTTTCGTATTTTCGGAGGCAAAATAATCAATACTTATAAGAACAAGTTTCATTTAGCTCGTGATAACCGTCTTTTGTGCAGAATAAGTTGCTAAATAGCAGAATAATAGAACTCAGTCAAATCCCATGTTCTGATTACGCCGTCCCTATACGGCGACGGTTTGTTCTAGGCGTATCCCAGGTCTACTCATGACGACTGTTCATGGTTGTTGTAAAGAAAACCTCGGGTTCATCATTGTCGGTCATATTTCTTTGTAGCCCACGATAAAATGCTTACGTTCGGGTACCTGAAGTATGCTGTCTTCCGAAGTTCTTCGACAAAGGGCAGCATGTCTGTACAATTTTTTGTAGATGAGTGAACACCCGGAATTTTTGACCTTGTCCAGGAATGCGAGATGTGTAGCAGGATTTTTTTATGTACGCCCTAATAACCTAAGGAGCCAGCAATCAATCACTCCAAAAATCGTGGCTCACAGTGAGTTCGTAAACGGATCGTTTGCTTGGCGATTAGCCAAATGGACACATACAAATCCTAATAGCACTTGCCTAATTCGCAATTAGTTATGTTTTCCTTTTAGAAGTACGTATATGAAAAGCAATACATGTTTGACAATGATAATTGTACCACACACCATTTTATGTGACAATAAAGGTGATTGAATGTTATGTTATAGTTCAACGCCGGTTATTTGGAAAAGGCTCGTAGCGGTTTTAGTGAAAAGCCTTGTAGGTTGACGATAGATGCAGCAGACGCGAGAGCTTTGCGCACTCTCCGTTCCATGTGCGTTCCGAACGATTTCGCGCTTGGGATCAACGTGATGCCTTAATTCGTCAATTGGTTTGCGTATTCTTGGGCATGGCAGGCATTCACACTCAAGCAGAGCGCATCGAATGGCACCAATTTACCTCGTCGCTTAAATTATATTGTTTCAGTCTTCTTTTTTTGTGGAGGAGGGTTAAATGCAGTTACTCACTACCGCTACGAGTAGGAACATTCAGTTTCCATCTCGAGCTGTGTGGTACGAGAACTGGCGAGTGCCCTATCGGATCAATTGGCCGGGGTCGCTCACGGGTTCCCCCACCTGTCAGGCGCACTTTGTCCCAGCCCTTGCAAAGCCGTTCGATTCAAAGTTGCGCTTTCTTTAGCCGTGCTGGCCTCAAAAGGATTCTGCCTGTCCAGTGCATGTTCTGTGCTTTGTTTTTAGCACCTCCTGTGCCACTACCGCTCCCAATTCCCATGCTTGGGTCGAACCCAGGATGTACTCTACAAAACATTTCAAACAATTTCGCGGAGGGTCTTTTTTTTTAATAGAGGTAACTGGTAAAATGCGTTATGCACACCGGGCGACGTTGTTAAAGCCTCGGTAGTGTGGGACTCGCACCCACTAAAATCCAGTCGTCCTCTTTGCCCCTTGACGGGGGGTGGCCGCAGTACTGTCTTCTCGAGATTACTTCGCCTGGCCACTCTTCTTGCCATTTAGGCTGCTCGACTTTGTGCGGCGGTTATTTTCGCCTCAGAGATACTTTGTGCGAATCTTCTTACTAGAATCCAGGATTTGTGATCTTTGAGGAGCGCCTCTACAAGGGCCTGGTATGTCAGGGGGTTCTGCAGTCCTAGGTTCCGGGACAATAGCTCTCGCTCAGTGTCGAAGAAGTAGCACCGCTCAAAGCAGTGCCTAGCATCATCCGGCTCCCCCGAGTTGCACATGCGGCATACAGGGGAGTCAGTTTTACCGATGCGGTGTAGGTACTGCTGAAAACAGGCACTATGCCCTGTTAACAGTTGCGCAAGTGTGTAGGTAAGCGAGCCGTGTTTGAGGCTGTACCATTTTTTAAGATCAGGAAGTATTGATCTTGTCCAATATCCAGGATGGCCCGGCTGGATTGCTTCCCATTGCTGGCTCCATTCGCTTAGTGTGTCAGTTCTGCTGACTAGTGTGCCCTACGTCAGAACGTTGGTTACAGGATTTCTTGATGCCAATTCTTTTACTCTCAAGTCCCAGGGAATTTGTCTGGAGAGAACCTGTACGGTTGCTGTGGAGGCCGTGCGACTTGCTCGTGTTAGGTTAAGCGCCATAGGTCTTTGGGTCTTGTTGAGAAGGCGACGTGTTGTAGCTCTTGTAGTAGTGCGTTCCCATAAGGGTGTGGCGTATAACATGGTGCTGTCTATTGATTGGTTTATTTGCTTGATAAGTGTGTGTACACATATCACCTTTTTATATCAGGGGCCATTTTATATCACTGATGCTAAGAGTCGGCGCCGAGAGTCGCTTGCTCCTCTGGTCCGTGGGAGGATTTTCCGTAACTCTGCTGAGGCCTTGGCTGCTTTTTTAGCTGCATAGCGCACATGAAGTGTTCATGTGAGAGCTCTATTCAGGATCACGCCCAGGTACTTGACCACGGGCGTGGGTGTTATTGGATGGCCTTCCAGGTGTAAATTTAGGTTGCGTGGAGGACGCTTCAGACCGTTTAGAAGGATTGCTTCCGTTTTTTGTGAAGCCAGTTCGAGGCCAAGCGTGCGGAGGTGTTGTCGGATATCCGCCAAGGCTCCGTTGGCTGTACCTTCGAGCAAATCCTCGTCACTGGCGGTAACGATCAGTGCCAGGTCGTCTGCGTAGGCAATAGAAAAAACTCCCGGGGGATGCGGCAGTCTTAGTACTCCATCATAGGTTATGTTCCACAGGGTTGGTCCCAGTACAATCCTTGGGGAACCCCGGCAGTGACGGCGTAGTCCACTCCATCGTATGTAGATGCTGGGTCCTTTAGATACGACGCTAGGGTACGTCGTAGGTAGGGAGACACGCCTTTATTTCCAAGTGCTTGGTTTATGGCGTCCCACGAGAGCGTATTAAACGCGTTTTTGACATCAATAAGGACGGCCAGGCAGTGCGCCCGGTTTGCGATAGGTGAATTTCTTTGTGTTTCAGCTATGTTTAGAACTTTGCTGATAGCCGAGTCTGTGGAGTGCCCGGCGCGGAAACCATGCTGGTTTTCTGACAGCGCCTTCTTGTCTTCTAATTCTGTAACTAGTCGCCCGTTGATAATATGCTCAGCTGCCTTGGATAGGCAGGAGAGCATGCTTATAGAGCGGCATGTTGAGGGGTCTCCTTGTGGCTTCCCGGGTTTCGGGATAAGGGTTAGGCGTGCCGTTTTCCAAGGCTTTGGGTATTCTCCGCTGGTGAGAATTGTGTCCATCATGCGTTTGAATACCTTTGGATGGTTCTTTAGGAGTACGCGTACTGCTTGAGGGGGGACAGCATCTGGGCCCGGCGCTTTCCCTGGTCGTATGCGTTCAGCCACTATTCTGATTTCTTGAATTGAGATTGGCTCGAAGGAAAGATCTGAGGTTTCTTCAAAGAGTACCGACTCCGGCAATAGTCTTTGTGGAAAGAGCGCATTTACAATCGGTCGCGCCACTTCTACAGGTAAAGGCGGCTGTGCGTGGCGCATTTTTGTTCGCACAATCATGTATCCTTTGCCCCAAGGGTTTCCCTCGACCTCCTCACCCAGAGAGATCCAGTGGTTTTTTTACTAACCTTAATGGCTTTCTGTAAGGCTCTTCGTGCTTTTTTGTGCTCTTCCCATAGGTAGAGTTCTCGTCGGTGCCTTGCTCTGCGGCGCGTGCATACTCGCCGTATGCGGTGGCAGGCCCTTCGCTTTTCGGCAATCCGATTATTCCACCAGTAGCACGGTGGACGATTGGCTATCTTAGGGTGTGGGATGCTCGGCAGGCTTCCTCTAGTAGTGTAGAGATTTCTGCTGCCGAGCATTCAGTGAGGTTATGTACTTTTCTTCTTAATGCTTTCTGCAGGCGGATATAATTTAGCCTGGGAAAGCGTTGCGGTTTTGTAAGACGATTAAGCTGGGAAGAAGTTAGATTAACAGAGAAGGTTACGTAGAGATGGTCGGATAGAGTTTCTGCTTCCTCGTGAATCCTCCAGTCGGTTACTCGGTGCGATAGTCCCTCTGATGCAAATGTCAGGTCTATTGTTGATTTGTGCCTGCCATTATCAAAGGTGTATCCCTGGGTGTTCATGAGTTGTAGATCCGCCCGGGTTGCCCATTCTAGCAGGATCTCTCCCTTCCTTGATGAGGACCTGCTTCCCCACAGACTGTGGGCCGCATTGAAGTCCCCTCCCACAATCGCCTTTCGGTGACCGCGAGCGCTCATGCTGAGGTCCAGTTCTTCAAGGAAGTCCTCGTACTCCTGTAGGGTGGAGTTCGGAGAGATATAGACTGAGTAGATCGCGAAGCCGTAAGTGGTAATAAAGGAGAAGTGGGTCCCCTGTCCCATTGACGTGGGCGAGTATCTTGTAGGAAATACCTTGATCGAAGCGGATTTGTTACCACCGTGGGGCCCGGGTTTCGCGGAGGGTATTGAAAACATCTCAGGATGGGATATTCCCGCTCTGGACCATATATTGCAAATGTGTCTGATCGCCGCAGTTCTGGCCTCTTCCCATGCCTGGGACCTGATGAGTGTGTGTTTCAGTCTTCTGCGTGTCAACTTTTAAGCCAATATTCGTAACCTGAAAAGCCAGAGTCGCCGGTGCCTACTGTGGATAAAATCGACTGCCACCTTACCGTACGAGGTCATCTGCATACATAATAACCAAATGAAAGGTTGGAAGTGAAGTATGGTGCACCAACTAGTATTCTACAGAACACTTCATGTATTGCTCAACTTAGTTGCATTATATATATATATATATATATATATATATATACATATAATCGTCCCACATTAAGAGGTAGCGCAGGAATCGCCACGGCGGCTGACAGTTCATTGCATCATACTTAACGCAATCCTACGAGCAGAACCGCTATTGGCACTGATCACACGGTTGGTGAAACCCAGGGGTCAAGATGATGGTGCCATGCCCGAATAATGGACCTTAAGATCCAAATGTAGCAAGTAGTTTATTAACTCGAAGTTTTGACTTTGCAGACAAGTTAGTATGTAGTTACTTTCATAGCAAAACATCATTGCGTTTGTTGTTCGTGAATTAATGCAAAGGCCTTTGCTGTGAAGGTAAGCCTCAGCCATGCCAATGATTCTGCCGGACAGCTCTGAGTCGCGATGGGCGACCGCGACGTTTTCCACGTGTATTACAACAATAACTCCTTGAATACGCATTTAAAAAAATGATACGACAATATGATGATATATAGACATGACAATTACCATTTATATCTTAATAGCTTGCTTTTTGTGCAATCCATTGGTGGTTATGGTAAGCGTTAAAAATATCTACTCTTTAAGATATAGGAAAAAGAAGGTCAATACGTTAGTTAATGGGTATTGACGAATTACTCTATAAGAGCTATTATTAATATACTATTATAACTACGTAATAAAAGAAAAACACCATTTGCTAGACATGTTACGATAGCATGCTTTTCTGAGGATGCTAACGTTTATTAAACAGGGTGCATGCCAAAGAGAACTGCCGGAATCGATCATGATCGGGCCTAAAGCAAGGTACATACACATACTCGATCTGAGCACACTTGTTCGTTTATCGGTTGTCTAAGTGTTGCGGCGTTTGGAATACACTTGGTGTGACATTTGCGATGATTTTTCTCAAGGGGGAGTGCTTGTATGGACTACTCACGAGGTGTCAGAGCGCACGTTAGGGGTTTCTGAAACATGTCACCAAAACGAAAGCCGACTGCTAGTTCCAGAGGAACTGGTGTTGAGGAGCAGCGATCTAGACGAAACTTTAGTAGCATATTGGCAAGAAGAACTTGCATATTCATTATGGCTAAACGTTTCCCGATGCATCCCTTTGGTCCATCGCCAAAGGTCAGGAATGCTGCCGTATCGGATGTGACGTCACCGTTCTTCATGAAGCGCTGCGGGATGAATTTTTCCGGCTCCGGAAAGTAAGTAGGGTCTTGCTGCATCCACGCAATAGGAAACTCTACTACGGTGCCTTTTTTTATAGGAATTCCGGCGACTTCAGTGTCGTTTGAAGCAATACGATCAATGGAGAAAATCAGCGGCACCATCCGTAACGACTCCAATAGCGATGCCTCGAGCAGTTTCATTTTTTGCACGTCGGCATACTCGACATCTGCTTTGTCACCCAAAACAGAGCGAATCTCTTGATACACCTGCTGTTGAACGTCGGGATTGACAGCAAGAAAATATGTGCACAAATTGAGCGAAGTTGCCGTAGTGTCGAATCCTCCAATAAAGAATAGGAACGCTTGCGAGGCTAGTACCTCGTCGGTTATGTGGTTTTTTGGATCTTCTCGTTGCGCCAACAAGTGTAGATCGATTATATCGGCTGTGCCATTCTTCACCACCTCGTCGAGGTTTTTCTTCTTCTCTTCTAGTACGTGCTTTGAGAGATTGCCGAAGAACTTGGACACGTCTCGCGGCGGAAAGTCAGCCAGTGGGCAGAACCTCAGGAGCGAAGGACAAAGCATGGCCAGTATGAACGAAAATGACGGTTTAAAAATTTTTCGACCGTTCTTGACAAAGTCGTTATCCGGGTTATCGATGCTATTTAGATCGAGTCCAAAGGCAATTGCTGCCATTGAATCCATACTGTAGCCGTAGACGGAGTCCCGCAGTGCAATCTCTCGCTCATCGGAACGCGAGATTGGGTCCAGTTTCTCGACGAGACGCTTGCTCACACGGTCCAGTTTCTGTATCATGCCTCGCAATTTTGACGAGGTAAAAGCGTACCCCATGACGGTGCGCACGGCCTTCCATTGGTCGTACGGCAGGTGTGTGAGCGTATTGTCCCAGAGGGGATCGCCCGTGTTGAACTCCAATGTCCTACCGAAGAAGTTGCTAAACTGCTTAATGAGTACGTCCTTGGCAACTTCAGCATCTGCGACGACAAGCGATGGCTTCACACCTCGGTACGACCCGTAGAGTTTGCCGTACTTCCGCACGTCGTCGCACACGACCTCGTTGACGACCCGCGTGTTGAACAGCCACAGTATCCGGTAGAGGTATCGAGGGAACGGCTCGTAGACGAGGCCTCGACGACTCCAGTACAAGGTGAGGTTGACCAGCTTGATCGCCACAATGGCCAACACGACCAGCACCAACAGGGGCCACATTGTTTCGGCGGGATGGCGGCGTGATGATGAGGAACAGCGACAGCGACGACTTCAACAGCAGCAGCTCTGACGAATGAAAGCTCGCGACGTTGCTTCGCCTAACCGCGACGTTGCTTCGCTTAACCACGACGTATTTTGACTTCATGTGTGACCCGCCGAGTGGAAAGGGTTACCAGCTGGCCGGCTGACCCTTACAGGATTACGTCATCGTTGTGAGCGACAATACGCACCGACGACGACGACGACGACAACAGAAACAAGAGCCACCTTGCGCTACAGCGACCCGCGGCACACGTGACGGAAGTGATGATGGCGCCGAATTGCTACGGGGTGGGGAGAAGAGAGAAAATTCGTCAAATCAGAAGGCGACTATGAGAGAGAGGTAGATGGAAAGGGGCAATAATAGCGAAAACAAGACAATTCTCAATAGGAAGCAAGAACAGAGGGAGCCAGATAATGAGAAGGTCTGAGAGAGAGAGAGAGAGAGAGATAGAGAGGGGGGGGGAGTCTTTTTTGACGGCGGCTACGCCCAAGCAGCTTCGACAAGCGACCACTAACGAACGCATGCGCATCTTACTACACAGCTTCTTCAATGATCGGCACTAGATGATGCAGTCGGTCCGGTAGCTCGGTGACCGGACCAAATTGTTCTTGACAGGTTTTGACAAGATGTTCTTCTTGCCAAAGCGTACAAAGCACCCTAGCAGACCGGTATTGCCGCGAATTATGCATCGATGCAGTCGAATGCATCGATACAGTGGTACATCAGTCACATCGAACTAAACGAAAGACGCGATTGTGTCTTTCCCTCTTGCACTTTCCACAACAACAAACGAAACAGACCAATGGAATCATCGTCGAGTGGTCCCGATCGAGATGGCCTTGCTGTTGCTGGGGCGGTGGCATTGCGCTGTTGCTGCTGCTACTGTCTCTACATTGCCGAGTCGCTTTCAGCGTCATCTAGTGTTACCTTAGTTTCATAGAGTTGTCATGCACATGCGTAATATATATATATATATATATATAATATTATATATATATATATATATATATATATATATATATTTATGTGTATATATATATATGCTTACACACTAACACGCTTGACAGTGGCACTTACATATACATTGTTGGCGTCACATTTCTTGCTCGAATCAGTCAATTTTGCTATTTTCTTGTATGTTGATTTGAAAGTGGCTTTTTTATATAGTATTTGTAACAACTTCGGCTGCTTGCGGAGACACATTTTATTTCTCGTTTACTTCCGCCAATATCTGTCGTTGGATCAATTGGTTATCCACGGCGGAACGTGGACATTTGGGAGCAAAAGGAGAGACTCCAAAGAGCAGTTTGTGCAGTTAACCGAAGCATAAAATATTCTAAGAGAAGCCTACGCTGTGCTGTTAAACTGGTATATATAAATATATATTCTGGCTATATGGTGCTTTACTGCGAACGACTCCAGTGAGTTTACGAGCATGTTATCCAAATTGGCCTGCTACTCTCAGCACCGCCCTGCATTCGTAGAACGTCAGTTACCAAGAAATTAATAAGATCATCCAATAAATCTGTAAGCTTATGGGAGTCTTATTTGTGCTTAGGTAAACCGGCCGACACCCTGTTCACCAATATATACGTGTATACTTTATTTTTTAGCAAAATTGTGCATGTAGAGTTACGCGAGCGTTTATGGGTCGCAAAATCACCCAATCAGCATTCTACACCAACATGCATTTATACTTACATAACAGGTTCGCCTTTGTTACTTACACATATTATATTTGCACAACATCTGGATTGCTGGACGACTAAATCCGTCCAAGTATCATTAAGACGATTTCTCAGACAAAATCGTGCAGAGTATCATATCATATCATGTCATCTTTATTGAAAAAGGGACATTACAATAGAAGCAAAGTCGTTTCGAATCTGTGAACGACTTGCAATTCACCAAGCTGTTTACAGCGTCCACTCGAGCAGCCTCGTGAGGATGGATGGAAACGCCGCTCCGGAGATTATTTGGTCACTAGGCAATGTGATACGCTTGCGTGGTAAACAACATCGACGAGCAACCCGTTTCAGAAATGTATCCTGCACGCTCTGCAAAAAGTCAATATCTCTATTATAAACTGGCACCCATACGTGACAGCAATAAGTCCACTTTGGTACCACTTAAGTTTGATACAGCTCTAAGTACACACTATAATCCTGTATAATGAAGGACCGCATTATGAGATTACACATTCGAGACGCTGCTTTGACGACCTCGGCCATGTGAGGTCTAAACCTCATTTGGCGGTCGTAAATTATCTCAAGGTTTTTGTAGAGTGAGACTTCAGGAATGGGTTGGCCATTTAGTATATACTGAATAGTATCTGAAACAATATTGGACGCTACCACATATTGAAATATCGTCACAACACACAAGTTCCCCGAAAATGGTAGATATGTTTTCACAAGTTACAGCAGCGCTGGAATCGTTTTGAGCTCGTACAGCAAAACAACACTAAATTTGCACTTGCGCATTTCGCACATATTTCGCACCACCGCCCTGCCAAGAATGCCACCGCTCTGCCTTCTGCGGCAAGTTCTTGGCGCTGAAGCAGAGCATACCGGCGGTGAGTAAGTTGTTGTGTCACAAACGTGTCAACCCTTCCCAACCTGATGTTGCTTAGCGTGCGCTACAAGTCTCCAAAGCGTCGAACGGCTATAACTTTGCATCAATCGAAAACATTTATATATTAAATTATTAAGTGTTTGATACGCTAACTGGAATCACCAAGGCAATAGGAGTCTATCTATGACTTTCTATCTCGGCAATGATGAGAACCCAGATTTTTACGTCCATGGTTTCTAAAAAGTTAATTAGAGCTATTTTTTACTTTATATCAGAAATATTAATAGCGGCAATTATCAGGAGATCACAGGCAGTAGGAGTATTGCTTTTTGCCTAGTGTCCAGCATGGCCCGCTGCTTCTCTCTGTTGATTAGTGTTCCTTCCTTCGGAACGTTAGTTTACGAATTTACGGGTTTCTTGATGCTAGCTTTTTAACTCCTAGGTCCCAGGGAATTTGTGTAGAGTGAGCTTGTATGGCTGCTGTGGAAGCTGTGCGACTTGTCCGTGCGATGTAGAGCGTCATAAATAATAATAATAATAATAATAATAATAATAATAATAATAATAATAATAATAATAATAATAATAATAATAATAATAATAATTATTATTATTATTATTATTATTATATTATTGTTTATTGCTGATCATACAATTGTGAGGTCTGAACATGTATTAATATATAATTAAATATCTCGGTAGCAGTCTCTTCCTCTCAAAACATTAACCCGATTATACAGGCAGCGTTACCTCTGCATACCGCCAGCGAGAGCAACTGCCGCAGAAACTCGCTCTCTCGTCGGTCGCCTGTGTTCTCCTGTATCCGCTCGCCAAGCTCTTTAATGAATCTTGTGCCTTTACTAGCGGGACCTAGTGTTTCCATAGCGATAGGCACGACGTAGTATCTGGGCTCTAAGTCCCTGTACTTTCGTCTTTTTTCTCGATCTGCATGTTCGGCGACCCAGCCGGCCTCAAGGGCACTGTGTCGCAGGTAGGACGGGGCAACAGTGCAGGATACTGTTGTATCCCATGCCAGACACTTACCGCAAGACCACAATGGAATAGTGACTCCGTCGGGCCTCCTGTCACTGCTTGTATCGAGATTATTATTATTTTTATTATTATTATTATTATTTGTTAAACAATGTTACAATTGTGAGGTCTGAACTCCATGGCGCCTAAAATAGATGCCGCGTTTTCTCTTTAAACCGCCAAAGACAACGCTTATTATTATTATTAATATTACACGTGCCGGGCCTGCGCCCACGTCCCTGTAGTAGACGTATGCTTCACTAGCACGGTCTGGTTATGTTTCCCATTGTCGCTAACTATTGTTTTAGCTGCTTCTCAACAGTGGAAAGTGCAAAGTACTCCCTTTCACCTCAGAGCCATCCAGTGTGTGGTCTCCTTTACTTTGACAGTTGTTTTCGGCTCCCCTGCTTCCATTTGTCTTTCTCAGCAAGACCGCTGAGAAGAGAGAGCAAGCAAACTCAAGAGCATCGTTGAGGGGGGCGATGCCGCCTTGAGGTGTAGCCGCCAACAGCGCAGTTAAAATGGTCTCTTTCACTATAATCCTTATTAGCCATTGGCCAAAATACTGCCAACATTGTTCATCATAGTGGCGGCTGTTTGCTAGCTGTTTTAGGTGTGTTTTCGAGAGATGACAAGTTGTAAAGAGAGAAAGTGATTGAATACTGGTAAAGACAATGAGACACTACACCGCTAAGTGTAGAAATAATTAGTCTATTTGCCGCCGCACTTGCCCATTGGTGCTAGAATTCAGCGCCAACAAGCCGAGCTGACTGTAGGTCACAAAATAAAATCTCATTATTTAATTATTATTAATTATTAATTAATCTTATTAATTAATCGTCATTAAGCCCGCTAGCAAGGCTCTCAGTCCGGTTTCTTCTTGATATTATTTATGTAGGGGTGCATTCGAGTATAGGGCAAACATGATTTCAATTAACTCCTCTGAAAATCTGCTAGTAAACATCAGGGTCTGCATGATTGCTGAGATTGAAGATCACGGATATTTCCTGCCGCATTAACGATCCCCTTTAGGGTGTAAAATGTCTAGTAAAATATATTAGATTGACGCAAAAGTTCTAGCCGTTTTATTATTTGCTTGTTCTGGGGAGTTGCAAGACCCTCTAGCCACCACTTGCATGGAAAGAGCGATACGATTGGGATTAAATTGGCTTTAGAGAAAGAACCATCGGTGTCACCACCGCCCTAGCAACAGCAAGGCCATCTCGATTAGGACCACTCAACGATTTAAGTCGTGTGTTCGTTGCTTTTGATGTGGAAAGCGCAATAGGGAAAGACGCAGTCGGCTTTCGTTCTGCTCGATGGCAATGATGGGTCACTGTGGGTGGAATAGTTCAGCAGTATTTGTCGCAGCAATGCTGATCGAACAGCGCTTTGCACGTTTGTCAAGAAAAATGAGAGCGACTGCATCCAGTACTCACCAGGCTGTGCAGTAAAGTACGCGTGCTTTAAAGGTCTCTTAACAAAGCTGCTTTGGTAAAGCCGCCCATAAGACTTAATTAACTAACTTAAGTTAATTCATTATCCCCTTATCTTTCCGCATCCATTCGCCGCCGTCACTCCCGTCATTCACGTTGCGGGGCGCTTTGGTGTAAGGTGAGCCTTTTCTACTCGGCAGGTCAGACATGAAGAAGATATACGTGCACCAATAGTCGCTGACGTTGTTCTTCATCCTCACGCATACGGCCCCGTCGAAACAATGTGGCCCCTGTTGGTGCTGGTAGCGTTGGCCATTGTGGCGATCAAGCTAGTCAACCTCGCTTTGCACTGGAGTCGTCGAGGCCTCGTCTACGAGCCGTTTCCTCGATACCTCTACCGGATACTGTGGCTGTACTCATTAAGCAGTTTAGCAACTTTTTCGGTAGAACGTTTGAGTTACGCACAGGCGATCCCCTCTGGGACAATTTTCTCATACACCTGCCGTACGACCAATGGAAGTCCGTGCGCACCGTCATGGGGTACGCTCTCACCTCGTCAAAAATGCGAGGCATGATACAGAAACTGGACCGCGTGAGCAAGCGTCTCGTGGAGAAACTGAACCCAATCTCGCGTTCCGATACGAGAGAAATTGAACTGCGGGACTTTCTCTACGGCTATAGTATGGATTCAATGGCCGCAATTGCCTTTGGACTCGACCTTAATAGCATCGATAACCCGGATAACGACTTTGTCCAGAAGGGTCGAAAATTACTTAAACCGACTTTTTCGTTCATACTGGCCATGCTTTGTCCTTCAGTCGTCAAGTACTGCCCACTGGTCAACTTTTTGCCGCGAGACGTGTCCAATTTTTTCGGTAATCTTTTAAAGCACGTACTGAAAAAGAAGAAGAAAGACCTTGACATGGTGATGATGAATGGCACAGCCGATATAATCGATCTACACTTGTTGGCGCAACGAGAAGATCCAAAGAACTACCTAACCGACGAGGTGTTAGCCTCGCAAGCGTTCCTATTCTTTGTTGGGGGACTTGATACATCGGCAATTGCGCTTAATCTGTGCACATATTTTCTTGCAATCAATCCCGACGTTCAACAGCTAGTGTATGAAGAGATTTGCTCTGTTTTGGGTGACAAAACGGATATCGAGTATACCGACGTGCAAAAAATGAAACTGATTGAAGCATCGCTATTGGAATCCCTACGGATGGTGCCGCTGTTTTTTCAGTTGATCGCATTGCTTCAAGCGACACTGAAGTCGCCGGAATTCCTATCAAAAAAGGTACCGTAGTAGAGTTTCCCATTGCTTGGATGCACCAAGACCCACTTACTTTCCTGAACCGGAAAAATTTATCCCGCAGCGCTTTATGAGGAACGGTGACGTCATATCCGATACGGCAGCATTTCTCAGCGTTGGCGATGGATCAAAGGGATGTATCGGCAGACGACTGGCAATTATGAATATCCAAGTTCTCCTTGCTAATATACTACCAAAGTTTCGTTTAGATCGCTGCCCTTCAACGCCAGTTCCTCTGGAACTAGCACCCGGCTTTCGTTTTAGCGACATCTTCCAAAAACCCCTTGTATGCGCTCTGACCCTTCGCGAGTAGTCTATAGTATTTTAGTTTATAAAATGGCCAGAATCCATAGTTGTGCATCCATGCAACAAAAGTCTATATTGAAAAATTCTATATATACTTTTTGTTGCAATAATGTATATTCATTAGCTATTCAACTAGCTTGTTTGGCGTTTGTTTTCATATATCTCTGAGAAGCCTGAATTGACAAGTCAGTTACTTGGCATAACAAAGTAAAGATTACCTCTTGAAGTGCGCATTTAACTAGCTGCTGTCCGGCCTTGACACTGGTGAAGTCTAGGGGTGGCACACGAAAAAGAAAGAGATAGGTGTGCAACATACATTTCGTGCGTACTGGGCGCCCAGAGATAAACGTAGCAAGATACCGAACCTCGGAATAAGCCTAATGAATAAACATAGGCTTGCGCTAAGTGTCCTGCGCAATGCCGTATAATGATTGTAGTTTATTAACAGCCAGGTTGGGTAAATTGTAGGACAATGCTGTATTATGCTAAGCAATATGTAATGAACTGTCAGACGCCTTGGACGTTCCTGCACAACCTCTCAGTGTCAGACGGACGCCAGCGTCAAATGAAGCGTCTTTAATTTTGCATTACAATATATGTCTTAGCGAATGCAACCATCTTGTGACAAAAGCTAGGATTCTGGGTAAGAAATGTCACTTCACTTCCCACTTTTATTTCGGCAATTTTGTATGCTGATATTAGATAGATATAGTGGTTGTCGATTTTATCTACAACAGGCGCCAGTGACTGTTGTAGATGAAATCCGCCAGTGACTGTTGTGGACACACTCCGGCTTTCTAGGTTAGGCATACTATTGCCTTAAAGATTCACACGCAGGAGACTGAAACGATATATTTAGGCGTGGCGGTGGATTGGTTGCATCTGATGCGCTCTGCTTGAGTGCTTGCCATGTGTCCGAGTACGTAAACCAATATGCAAATTTGAGCACCACGTTCCCCCGAGCAGGAAATCGTCCGGAGTACGTATCGAAGGGAGAATACGAAGGAAGAAAGCTCTCGTGTCCGCTGCATCAATCGACAACTTACAAGGCCCTTCATTTAAACTACTTTGAGACTTCTCCAGATATGGATACCATCAACAGCATACAAATATGCTAGCAAAAACTGCCCGATGCGCATCTCGCATTCCTGGACCGAGTCAAACCCGTCTTCCCAAACAGGCTGCCATCTACAAAAACCTGTGTCCTTGTTTGCAGACACGCCGTTTTTCGTCAAAGAGCTTCCAAAAAGGGCACAACCTGACCCAGACTGTCGGATAAAGTCAAATAAATGTTAAATGAAAAATGATCGATACTGATCCTAAGTTTTTCAAATCGAAAACAATGAACAGTCATGAGTGGCCACCGTTTAGCGCGTCCCACCGAAAGGTTAGCGGCGTACAACCCACACAATAGAGAAGGTAAGACGTTCCATGATGTCTGCGATGAAGAGATCACGTGCATCTATTGCAACGGCTCTCAGTTTGATAATACAGAAAACGGCTGTGAATGTTTGTTGCAAAATTTTATTTTGCAACAATTTTTATAACACAATTACAATATTAATTGCATTGTCGTCAGTTTCTTATATAAATTTCGATCGAACAGACTGTTATTCGTGGCTGTGAGTTGTGTTTGTGCTTTCACGTAAGGCGGTTGCTTTTGACTGTGGTTTCAATGGTCCTTGCTAATTATAGGGCGACTAGCGTAATCACAGTGCGGAATCGTGTTTGCTCAGGTGAAACATCATCATCTCGAAAATACGACACAAGCCGCAAACGCATTGTTGGTTTAGTGCAATTCGGCGATTTGGCGATTCGGCGGCCTGAACTGCACTAAACAGACACGGATAGTTGGTGGAAGAGATCGCACTCAGAACAAGAGTACAATAAGTTTATTTAATGTTTCATGTGTTAATAGTCAATTAATAGTTGTTACTGCTACGGCATTTCTGGCAGTCCTTCCCACGGCGATGGAAGCTACTACCACTACCGCCACTGCATTAGCACGTTGAACTTCTATGCAGATACGTTGCACCAGGTACTCCCCGGCTCGCGCATCCTTTGTCACCGCAATTACCCTTTTTCCAAGCTCCTTGACGAACTTGACGGTCGCCTCACCCATTAGTCCTAACGTTTCCACGGCGATCGGCTGAATTATGTATTGCGGCGAGAGCTCCCTGTACTTCGACAATTTGCGACTTTCAGGCAAGACGTGCGCTCGCGCCAGCTTCCCGACTTGTGGGCGTAATGTAACTGTTGGCGAGTGTACATGAAAGCGTCGCGTCCCACAGTAGCAGTCGATCCCGTTCCCATGGTGCTAGGATTTTTCCATGTGGGCGTAGAAGGCTGTTGGCGCACATACCGAGGGGCTCTTTCACTGAAGGAATCTGCAGAGCACGGTGTGCGACACCGTTGATGGCGAAATGTCTTGAATGGCGACCGGCACGGAACCGGCAGCACAGCGCATGTTCCGCTGTAGTGGTAACTTTGGACCGGCATAGGTTGCAGACGTGCTCTGCGCAAACAGCCTCCCCATAGTTGGTTTAGTACAATCGGCGATTATAGCGTGGCAGCTCGACGGTAGCTGAAACATATTGTTTGCATATTCTAATTACGCCCTACGCAGGTCTACGTGTCAAAGATGCAAACTCGTTGATTCACGGCGCTTTCGTGCAACCTTTATTGGCAAGAAGTGCACTGCCAAAATGCTTCTAGTGAAGCTGCGCGTACAGTCTAACAATATTTCTGAGGTTACGACTTGCAGTTATTTTACCCCAACGGGTTTGCACAACCAGAAAAGACCTTGTGTTTTTCAACTTCCCACTAAACTACGGATTTAAAAAAGGAAATATTTTGTCAGCCAGCCAACCCTACCGGTGTGTGGAAACCGATAGTAAATACTTAAAAACAAATTGACCAAAATGAAACCAAAACGCATTGCTTTTCGTAACCCAACTCATGAACTGTTACGCGAAATATGTAGGAAAAGTCATCTGGATCTCAGAATCGACGTTGACAACATTAGTGATAGATCGCGCTTACTAGGCCGAGATACTCTTAACACTCACCTATACACGAATTATACGCTATGAAAATCCGACGCAGCACAAATACTGGTTGCTGTCTGGTATAAAAGGTTTCAAGCGTTTGCCTTACGATAACTGTAGCCGATACAAAAGCTGCACCGTACCTACATCGGCTTCTATTCTATTAGTGGCGCCGGTCGCCACCCACGATACTACGCAATAAACGACGTTGTCTGCCGTGCACTGCAGGGTGCACAGGTGCCGCTGTAAAAAAGCATCTCCGTCTTAGCATACATTGTAGGCTACACTCTGTACTGTCTGTACAAATCTAATCCCTTGAGAAAAAGGTGGCCTACTTGTGTAGAACGTCACAATGTCATGTACACTTGCCAGAAGGTATGGTTAGCAAACTAGGAAACGAAAGGAAGCAGGTGCCTCTGCCTGTCTTGCGGGAGAACGCAAATTTGCAAAATACAGAGAGCTTACATAGAAACGTTTGAGCCCATGGGCCAGGAAACGTGACAGAGGATTCTTGTTCTGAAGAGTTCCCACTATAGCTCCTACCGATCGAGGTTGCAGGGGAAACGCTGCGTCACTTGAAGTACATTCGCTCCGGACGTCCTGAAATCGCGTAGAAGGACTTATGTTCTGATTAACATTTTAAGGAATGAAAATCAGGTATAAAAAAAATATATATATATATATTTATGTCCATATGCATATGTACATATATGTATATACAAGAGCAAATAGTACAAAACAAATTTAGATCTGCTTGACGTTTCACTGGTCCATGCGAACGCTGTCTATTGTGTAGAGCCAGCTATTGAACGAAAGGCAAAGCTGGTGGATCGCTGGTGAAGAAGCAACACAAGCCAGCGGGCCCTTTCCACGCGCGCCAAGGTGGGACGGGCTGATGACCCTTTCCCTGACGGCAAGCGGGCCGTGTTCATGAATTGTGCTCGTTCAAGCGCGTCAGTCTGCGGCTCAACCGCTCCATTCGTTCACGGCTGTGGCAGAAGAATGAACAATTCGGCCACCGTAGCAGTACGTTGGTGAGATCCTTAGTGAGATCACGTTGATCTAATGAATACATATTGACTGACTATCTGACTGACTGAGTGACGCAGTGGCACAGACATGTGGGCCGTTCTAGTGTTGATTCTCGTCGCTATTATTGTCATCAAATATCTGCGCCTCCGATTCTACTGGCAACGGCACGGCATCCCGTACGAGCCATACGAGCGGTACCTGTATCGTGTGCTGTGGCTGTTCCGCACACGCGTCATGCACGCCGTCCTGACGGAGGATGCCAAAAAGTATGGCAAATTGTACGGCAGCTACCGTGGCCTGACGCCGACGCTCGTCGTAACGGACGTCGAGGTAGCGAAGGATGTACTCATAACACAGTTTGGCCATTTCTTTGAGCGCTCGATCGACTTTCGAACCGGCGACCCGCTGTGGGACAACAGCCTATCGCACCTACCGTACGAGCAGTGGAAACTTGTTCGGACGGTGATGGGCTACTGTATGACATCGTCAAAGATGCGCTCGATGATTCCCAAGCTGGATAACGTCGCCAAACGACTTGTGGCCAAGCTTGAACACATCGCAAAAGGCGACGAGAACCAGCTCGATCTCAAGAAGTACCTCAGTGCATACGGACTGGACTCAATGGTGGCAATCGCTTTCGGAATCGACCTCGACTGCATCGAGAAGCCGGACAACGACTTTATAAAGTACGGTTCAAATATCTTCAAGCCGGGCTTCGGTTTGCTAATGATGATTTTGTGCCCGGCACTACTGAAATATTGCCCCTTTGCTGATTTCCCGCCAAAAGCCACGTCAGAGTTCTTTGGTGCTCTAGGTAAGCGCATACTGGCTGAGAAACGAGAACGTCTTGACGAGGTGATCAAGAACAACACGCCCGACATAATGGACCTGCACTTGATCGCTCAGCGGGAGGATCCAAACAACAAGATTACCGATGAAATGCTGGCGTCCCAGGCTTTTCTGTTCTTCATTGCTGGCCTCGACACAACGGTGAACACACTGCAACTTTGCACGTATTTCCTCGCTGTCAACCCCGAAGCGCAACAGAGAGTTTACGACGAAATCCGCCAGGTGATGGATGGCCGTAGCGACGTCCAGTATCATGACGTGCAGAAGATGAAGCTTTTAGAAGCCAGTCTGCTGGAGTCGACACGTCTCGTTCCCATAATTCCGCTGGTGGACCGCATCTGTACACGGGACACTACGGTGGCCGGTGTTCCCTTTAAAAAAGGAATGATGGTTGAAATTCCTTTGCCACCTATGCACAGAAACCCGGACTACTTTCCCGAACCTGAAAAGTTCATTCCGGAGCGATTTCTAAAGGATGGCGAAATCTCCTCCGAGACGGCGGCATTTCTCATGTTTGGAGATGGACCTAAGTCGTGCGTGGGCCGGCGACTCGCCTTAATGAACATGCAAGTGTTGTTGGCAAATGTTCTGCTCACACTTCGTCTAGACAGCTGTCCTCAAACACCACCATTCCAACTTAAAAAGGGCCTTCACGTCATGGACATGCTCTCGCAGCCACCGATAATCCAACTGACTCTTCGTGAGGAAGCTAGCTAGGTTTCTTGACTCATGACCTCTAGGCCCAGTTTTAAACAACGTTCTACCAACACGCGTGTGAAAAGGATTTGCGCATTTATTAGAGTGTTAGGGCAGTTAACTTCGCATTAGCCTCATGGCTTTCGAGAGGGCCAGTTGAATTTCCAGTTGCCTGTATATATTAGGCGGGTTTAAGGGTTCGTACCATCGCCTGTCTACAGCGCCGGAGACGTTTTTTGGATGTAGGAAAATAAATATCATGTGGATTGGTTCCGAATTGCATTTGCAGCAGATCGCGCAACTGGAATATGTCAGGCCCTTCATCGACATTGGAGCGGAACGAGTAATGTACTGTGATAACTATATATGCGTTCACAAATTACCGCCGGAAAAACGGCTTATTTATTTTTGGGTTAAGGATTATGCAGTGGCAATGGCTATCCCCGCGTAATCATTTACAAAGTTCGTCTAATAAATTTACACCGCCTAAGGATGTAATGCTCTTATTTGGTACTATATATATATATATATACAAACATATTGTATACTCATGGTGTGCATGATACCGTACAAACTACCTGTAAATATAATAACTATACGTGAGTATTCGTTTAACTTAACGACGTGCATACGTCAATGCGTATATTTATCCAACGGCTGTAACTGTGAAGTGTAAACGACGTATCTGTTATATATATATAACTCTACCTCACTTGACAACGACAGGTTTTAAGAATGACACAGTTCGACGTCAGATTATCAGCTGCGTCGTATGCGTGAAGTAAAGTCGTCTTTACATTTTATATACCTAAAGAGACGTGATCGAAAGATCTAAGTTATAAGCAAACGATGGAGCCCCATCGAGTAGCTCGAGTTTGCATGTGTGCTTATGTACAAGTGGATGCGCTGGTGTATGTATATGGTTACCGTCTGTCGTCGACGCCGAACCATACGCGGGTCCTTAGGAACAATTTAATATTTGAAAACGTGCTCTTAGGTTCATTTGCATCGGGACATCGGGGTTAACGGCAAGGACGTGTACGTTGACATCTCAAGGAGAATGGTGGTGGTACCACGACCTGCGATAAACAACAAGGACATTAAGGAAGTCAGCATTTCTTGAGTGATTGTGGTGTGCGAATCATTACGCTGGGCGATCAGGTGATCATCGATCATATCGGCGGTATTGCGTTTTCTGTATGGTCTCATCAAAACGCTTTCGCCAAGAATCTGTTTGCCAATAGTTTCCTAGAGGGAAGCAACATTGCTGATTGCGAGAGAATAAGCAAACAACAAAGGTATTGTCCGGTTAAGCGATGCAGTTCCAATCGACTTCACAAAAAATCGCCACTATCGAGTTCATTCTGCAGACGGTGAAAAACTGGTTTTCAGCTCAATGGCGTTCTCCTCGTTTTCAGGAATCGCATATCCTACATTCGTGGCGCCATCCAGCAACGACTAATCGTATGACCTTCCACTAGTCTTACGAGACCCTTGTACCAAAGCGGATCCCCACTTCGAAATTCAGAGCTTCGCCTAATCAAGTTGCTAAACCGCTTGACAGGCACATCGTTCTTCGCCACTTTAATGCTACTGACGATGAGCGTCGGTTTCGTTGCCCAGTACAAGCCGTACAGCTTGCCGTAGTCACACTGAGAATAGGTATGATGAGTCAGCGGACATGCTGCCACAAGAACTATTGAGGGAACCCTCGATGTCTCAAAATGTCCGGCCCTCGGTGCATTGAAAATATATATATACCCCACGGTGAGTTTCAAGCTCGTACGAAACGACGGAGGATGGTCTAGAATTAAAAACAACCTCCTTAAAAAAAGAAAGTTTTTCGTGAGTTCTCCTTCGACTAGTCAGTCACAACACGCGCGCGCCCCGCTGCGGAAAAGCATCGACCGACGCCTTCGATGCTTCACCAGCGAGGCCTGCATGACTCGGCGCATCCAAAGTGTTGCGTGGGGCTGCTGTTGCCAACGTTGCGGCCAGCTGAAAGGGAAAGAATCGTTGTTGACCAGCTGACCAACTAACTCTCTCGCGGCCAACGCCATTCGCGTTTTGCTCAAAGAGCCACGCTGCGTAGCCAACCGCTATCAGTGGAAAATTGATGGATGTTACTGCAATGCTCTCTGTCTTTTTTCAATGAGACGCACCATGTATAGAAGCGTCGTGGGAGCGAAATAGACAGTAATTCATTCATTTGAAGCAGCTGTAATTTTAGACATCGTGTATATATATATATATATATATATGCATATATATATATATATATATATATATATATGTATCTAATTGTACAAACCGCTACCCCAGTACCTGTATCGCATAGTATGGTTGTTCAACGGCGTTCGTATTCGACGTGATGCGAGATGACGTCAGACGGTACGCAACGATGTATGATGACTCGTACTGGGCGATGAAGGCAGCGTTGGTGGCTACCGACGTCGAGGTGGCCCAAGACGTACTCATTAAGCAGTTCAACAGCTTATTCACGCAAAGCTTGGCGTTTCAAATCGGTTGCCCGCTGTGGGATAACATGCTTCCTAGGTGCTGTATGAGCAGTGCAATGTCGTGCTGTCGCTGATTCGGCTTCAAGGTTTACCTCTGCTAATTTACGGGGATGATCTGACGCTTTGACAAAATCGCCAAACGTCTTATAGGCAAGCTTGTGATCCCGACAACAAATTCGTGAAGCATGCGTGCAATTTGTTTAGGCCACTCTTGGTGACAATTTCTCTCTAACATTGGACTTCTAAGAGCATATGTCAATAGCGTAACAGAATTGCTCACAAAAACCGGGATGGGATAACTTTAATCAGAATTGACAAACATTGTATACAAATCTACGATGAAGGAACTAGTGACCACAAATCCTATATATTTCTATCTAATCTACCAGAGAAAATGAAATCAAATGATATATAGTGAAAACAGCGATGATGTAGATGATGAGCTTAACTTCTAGCAAGCGAACGACGAAACCGAACGAGTAGCCAAGTTGCAGCTTATTAGACAATGAGACTATTTTCTTGCAAAATGGCCTCATGGGCTGAGCCAAGCCCTACTGACACATGTCGTCCCAGTCAGTTTACCTAGTGAACTGGCGGAGGAAAAGCACTCACTGGGGATTCCACAATAACTACTACTACTAAAGAAACATGGCTAGCCCGCAGAGACAACCGCTTCAGCCTAGTGGAGTGAACTGCAGCTGCCGAGATTGGGTAAACAACAAATGTATCCTCCGCTGCAAAAGCAATCGTATCGCTAGGTAGCAGACGATCTGCTTAAAAAAATACTTTTCGGGATAAACCTCTGCCATAACGTCCACGGGACTGCATTGCTTTTAAGGAGCTATGATAACGGTTAGTTAAGGAGGCTACGAAGACTTACAAAACAAGGGATCCTCCTGGCTATCAAAAATGCCTTCAACGCAATGAACTTAAATGGAATACAGCTTATGACAGGATGTTCGATTCATGGTCTGCCATTTGGAGTAGAGACGTTGGTGTGTGCTAACAACTTTGCAGTCATGCTTACATCCAAAAACGAATGTACCCTGAAGAGCGCCGGAATAAGGAAATAGTGTCTGAGTAGATGAAGCCCGTTATTTATAACTCAGGTCTGACAAGATGGAAATAATGCATCTAACAGGCAGAACGAGAACGACTGGCATTGATTTTGTGATGGGGGCCACTCTATAGAAATCAGAAAGAAGACAAAGTACTTTGGGGCTCTGCTCAATACAGATCTGGCCGAATCGGCTAACGTAAAGTACGCGACTGGGAAGGCCCAACCAGTCTTCCTGAGTCTGGCGCGTATTATGCCTAGGAACTGTGGGATATTTGACGTAAAAAGATAATTCCTTGCTTCAGTCGCCCAATCAGCAGCGTTATACACAGCCCGACTTTGAGTGAAATGGCCTTGCAGATGGCAAAAAAGAAGAGCACTAAAATTGGCCAAACAGACACTGGCAATCATGGTAAGCGCAGGAAGCCCCTCTCCAGGCCCAAGCCTAAATAATTCAATGAAACTGCTAGCGGGTGAAAAGGTAAAATATATCTGAATAAAGTTCTGGATCTTACCAGGGCCAAGGTAATCGCAATCTGACAGGATAAATTGGTGCAAGTGGGTAAATAGGAGACTGCCGATGCAGTTAGTTGAGCTTCCGTACAACCTAGGTTCTGGTCGATTCAGCTAGCCCCTCAGAAGACCGAAGCTTTTTACTTGACCGGACGAAAGAGAACCCGTGGGGTACAATTGGAACTGGCAGGCCACCCGATTTTAATCAAGAAACAAGCAAAATACCTCAAAGTTATACTAGATACTGGCAAAGTGACAAAGAAAGTCTCCAAGGAACTCCAGAATTCTCCTTAGAGAAGATCGGAGGCTAGACGCCGTCTGCTAGCTTCTGTGCCCGAGTCTACAGCCATGTACGGCCCTTCAGTATGGGCGACCTGGCCCTCCGCACGGCTCAGCGGGGCATGCCAATAAGGGTGTGCTGTACGTGTACCGCACGGTAAGCACCGACGTTTTCCTCGTCTTTGCCATGGGCCATTCTTGCGACAACGAGAAACAAACGATGGACCGACCAAGATTTAGACTGGGGCGCATGTCTGCAAAGCCACCTACACTGCTGCGCTTGCTGCCGAAGACACCTGCGGGCGCAGGACACGCACACTTATACCCGACTTACACCAATGGTACCACAGGCCCGGACAGAGACTTCTAACGTACTTTGCCACCCAGATCTTTACGGACCACAGACAGCTCTCGCGTTGCATGGTCAGGATTGGAAAGAAGTCTGCAGACACGTACATTTTATACGCGTCAGGCAAGCCTGACGACGTCGACCACACAGTGGCTCAATATAGCGCTCTAACAACGTGCCGCCAGTAACCGGAGTTTGCGCTTGCCGACAGTGTAGCTCAAAATAATAGAGACCTCCCCTGCCTGGCCCGGATAAAAGCATATCTGAATACTCTCACTAGAAAGAAAACACATTTGGAACACAGTCGAAGAGCCCAATTTGGAGTTCATAAGGAGTAGCCGATGGAGGGTTTTCTGAGGAGCAACATGCAACCAGGCATTCCGCAGGGTCTCGACGCACACCCGCTTACTGGAACAAGCCTACCGACAAATCCATGAGCAGGCCGAAGTAAGAGACACCCTCCTCATGGTTTCGAAGTAGTGCCACACAGTTTCGAACTGTGAGGGGTGCGGGGGAAAATGGGTCTCAGCAGGTGAGAGTTCCACACTAGAAGCTGACGGTTAGCAACTCTGCTTATGCATAGTGTATTTCCCAAAACTTAAAAAAAAAACAAGGTTCTGACCAACTACGAGAGAGTTTCAATGAGACCTGTGTGCTGTGCGCGTCTGGGGAGGATGGCGCGGAACACACTATCCTACACTGTAGGTCTCTTTGGAAAGCAAAACATATTTCCTTCATGCTTAGCAATTGTTAAGCGTATTTGAGTATTGGTAAACAATGATATGACATTCATGCAATACGGGTGCTAACTCTTAATAATTGTTTCATTTTTAGGTCACTTACAATAAGTCGTTTATTTTTGTCAGCTCCATTATTTATTGTTAGTGGTATCATTAGATATTTAAATGGCTGACATTTTAATATAATTGAGATGCACGCGTATCTCAAATAGATGTGTGTTAGCCTTAAAATGTAAAAAAAATGTTTAAAGAAGAAGGCCACATAGAAGAGCAGACACCGCGAGTAAGCAAAGACAGACCGCCAACGCTGACCAACGGACGACGCTACTTTGGCGAAGTATGTACACCAACTTGTCCCTGTCCGACGGTCGATTCGCCTAAGGAACACTCACAATAATTTTGTATACATATTAGTTTATCTATTATTACAGTATAGTTGTTTTGGAGGGCCGTGACGTTCATGAGAAACAACTGACCTTCGAGTGGAATAGAGAGACAGAAATTATTGTTATTAAAGAACGAACACGCATGTAACTAAGAAAAAGTATCTATACTTAAAGGTTATATACGCTAATATGCGGAAAAGATAAAGTGGTGATGAGGAATGTGTGTGAAAAAAATCTAAAATCTGCGATGACATATTTTTGCGTAAGATTCAATAATTATTATGAGAGTTCTAATGCCTTGTTCGTATAAATCGATGAATATCAAACCAATGCTAGTTTGATTTATGGCAATAGGTAACTTAAGTTTAGCGGTAAAGACATGGGAAAAACGTACACACTCAGAGCTGAAGTTTTGTCCTGACTTATGCAACGTATTACCCCCCGTATTATTCCCATAATAGCACTAAATCATTTATTAAGTTAGAAAACCAAATACATATTTTTCAAAGATAGGCAAGAAATCCGTTGCACGCGCTCAAATTTGTAATCATTACCCGAACGATTCGAGCAGGTGGTTTGAAAAGTCATAAATAGTGGCAGAATTTTTTTGGGGCAGAAGCCAACGACGCAAATTTCCTCAGCACGTTGTTTTTTGTCAGTCAGTATCTTATGCGCGGTTTTGCGGCTCACGCCGACGTTTGTGGACACTAAAACACTGAGTTTATTTTGTCATAGATTATATGCATATCTGCTTTTTCTGGATGTTGTGAGCTGATACAGTACGACTTGTAGTCGTATGTCTCGCATGTAGTTGTATAATGTAAGGCTAATAAAAACTAAACGCAAGTCTGTATGGATACCTTTACTTCCAAAGCATTCTTAATGAAGTTATTTGGCAATCCCAAAGTCATTACTACCGAGACCAAATGTATCCCCATGAAGTAGGCAGTTTTCGCAATTTGCCTAATTTCGACTCTTTTCTTTTTAAAGCCTAACGTTGGAAGATATACATTATGTTCCCTTAATTCATCGAACATCTTACACTACAAGAACGACAAGCAATCTATCAGATTAGGTGGCTTAAGTACGGTAAAAAGCGTACGCTATGTAATGCATGCAACCCCACTAAGACTGATACCCTCCCTACTCACTCAAGCCCGCAATTGCGTGGCAGGATTGATTTGACACCAGCGAAGGGAGTCTCATGTTCTAGCGCTCTGTTTTAGAGAGTTGCGTTGAGGACTTTTCAGCTCATCTAGCCTAATATGTTGTTCCAATATGTAGCCGTAATGGCTTCAAACGTATAAAAACTAAAAAAGTCGGATGTCCTTTGTACTAAAGTACACCAGATGTAAATTAGGGAGGTACATACATCTTCGAGCCAAAAGATAGGGAGGATTACTTTTGGCACCGGCTCTGTTTCCAAGGGCACCAGCCGCATATTCACTTGAACCCGTATCCTCATGTCAACTGTCAAACCGGATCCCTGGAACAGAAGTGGCCAGACGTCATTGGCCTTATATAACATACATGTAACATAATATATAAACAGCATATATTATGTTTATCTATGCTTAGCACTAGATACACATAATATATAAATATATATATATTATATATATATATATATATATATATATATATTATATATATATATATATATATATATACACATTGATTTTACCAGAAATTGGTAGAAAATACCTAAAATTCATATCGGCTAATAAACATCTTTGACTGCTGCATGCGTCGAGTCAACTTCTATTTTCATGAATTGCAGTATGTGGTATCGGTCAATATTACACGTGCCTAGTCCTTTACACACACTTCTATTTCAGAAGTAGTCCCTTTTAGGCATACAAGTGATATAGTGGTAGTAGCCGTGCCAGGTACGTCTACAGAAAATTCGTCTGTTGCCTGCATTCCACGCTTCAACAATCTGTCGTTAATGCAGGACCCTCGGTGAACCTCTTATTGGCAAAGTTCAGATTACGCTTTTCTCTGTGAGCGCAATATATATATATATATATATATATATATATAACGTGCCCAAATAATTTGTTAAGAATACAAATAGAAAAAAAATTGTCTCCTGTGAACGTGTGCACTGGGAATATTACTCTATCTCGTATAGAGTGAGTTGGGACCACTTCAGCAGCGTGCCGCGGACGGACGCCGCGTTCCCGCGTTGAACGTCGAGGTCGAGGCGCTGTCTCAAGAAAGCCGCAGATCTCTTCTCTGCGGTTGTGAGATTCAGCTGCTCGCCGACTCTGTGGAGGAGTTTGCGAGTGAGGTTGCCTGGGACGCCCAAGGTCTCAAACGCTAGCGGTTGAAATTCATGTGGGTCCCCTATTGCTGCATATTTTGCGAGCTTCCTTGTCTCGGCTAGATTACCAGCGTAACCTGCTGAGGCCGCCCCGCCACCGACCATTGAAGGTGCTAATGAGTCGGTAACTGTGGTGCCCCAGACAAGCATCCTGCCCCGTCTGAAGGGGGTTAGCGTCATCCCGTCCGGGCGTTTGCCATCGTTGTCGGAAAGACTCTGGGGCTCCAGAGTACAGGGAAATCCGCTAGATCGGAGCGCTTGGCTAAAAGTATCGTTAATACTGGCATGTCTGGCACGCCGTCCGGCACTCATGACGCACGACAACCCATGATGGGCTAACCTGTCAACAGGTTGACTACAGTCGCATTGGTGAGGGGACGCAAGATCACAGCCGAGCCGAAGTCCTACCCCGATTCGGGTAGTTTCGTCGTTCAAAAGAGTGCCCAGTGGAGCGCTTGAAAGCGCATGCAGCCAGGCCCCGGATCCCTTAGCGGCGACCACACGAAGACGAGGCTTTGCGGCGTCGTCAATGGCGTCCGCGAGTAAGCCGCAATATATTTTTTGTGCAACAACGCGCTTCACTCGTGTTGGCTCTGAGGATTACCCGGGGCATCACTGCAAATTGTCTTTAACTCCTCTTGAAGGCGTCATATTTGAGGTCCTTGTACTGAACAGCGCCGGCTTCGTCTAGAAGTGCAATGACCTTGTTATCAAATCGAAGAAAGGAGGGGACTATAGCTGGGCCAGCCAAGATAAGTGGATTCGGGATCCCCAGGCCTCCCTTGGAAATCTGCAGTTGCGCCTGCTTTTAAGCGGGGGGTGCCAGCGAAAGATTAAGGAAAAACTCGAGGGTGCTCAGCGTTAACTCGTTCAATAGACGAAGGTCGTCCAATCGCCCTGTAAGATTAGCTCCTCGAAGAAGGTGGTTGACTCTAGTGGCTGAGAACGACGGGCGAAGTGAAAAGAGAGCGCAGTGAGCGCCGAGGGGGGTGAGGTTGTTAGCAACGTCCTTTAACACGTTTTGCTATTTTGGAGAGCGCGTGCGAGCCCTTGCGGTGGGAGGTGGACTCCCAGAAGCTCCAGGTCGTAGTCGTGGGTAATCTTACAACCCGGCAATAAAGCTTGGAGGGGACGGAGGTCGGGCGCCTGCGCACCCGTAACGTAGATCTCGCACTTCTCGGGATTCAACTCCAAGCCCAAAATCTGGCGAAATTCGAGCACGCGCCGGACATCTTCGGCAACCATGTCTGCGTCTCCCCCAGCACACCATCATTAAGTTACCAAATGTTTAGTGAGCTGTTAAAGGAGTTAGCTAGCTCTTTAATGGTCAGGTAAAACAGTCGAGGAGCCAGAGGATCACCCTGTTGCAGTCCCGTGGACGAATATATGAGATCATCCGGGAGAACCAGGCGATAAGAGTAACGGTACGCTTGATGGATATGGTGTGCCAACTGGGGGCAGTGCGCCCCAACCGCCTTTAACAAGTGATCCCGTCTTACAGAGTTGAAGACATTTCTAAAATCCAGCTTTACGAGAACCCAGGTAGTGAGCGTGAATCGATAAACGCTCGGGCGGCATGCACGGCGGCCTCGCCCCCGGCTTGTGCCGCAAAGCCAAGCTGGTAGGGACCAATCGCCTCGCGGATCCTAGCTCTGGTTCTATTACAAGCAATCTTTCCGGCTAGCCTGCGCAGGGTGGAAGAGCACGCACTTGGCCTCACTGACCCGTCTTTCTTCTGTAAGGCAGAAAGCCTGGCCCCAAAGAATAAAGATCGCAATTGAGGTGGAGGGACGATTCATACATATATATATATATATATATATATACTGTTTGATTTTAATACGATTTTTTCACATAAAGTTTAACTTTGGATATTTGACTTACTCACAACGCAAGAAAGAGTTTACTAGCACTGAAGTTCGTATCATTCTGGTTTCTTAAGTTCGATACCTGCTATTCATCGAATTGTGTTCTGGGCAATGCTTAATCACAATAGATAATAAAAACATACCACTGAGTGTCATCGGCTGCCACAAAAGACTGTTAGAAAACCCTAGATACCTCAGCATGTCCACTTTCTTAGAAATTGCTTTTAAATAAATTGGAAAACTGGGCAAAAGTAAGTTTGCTAAAAACCATCCATATATCATCACCAGCGTCATGGTCACGCGGGAAGTCTCTAGCTTGAGATGCAACGGTTTTGTGCACAACCGCGGCTTCCTATTTGTGACCGAAGAAAGGGTTAATTCTTGTGGCAAGTGTTGTCACAAAAATATGACACAAAAATGTCAAAAATATGACAATGTCGACCTGTTCTTTTCTGCTATTGCATGCTTCTCTGCATAGCCTGACCTGACAGAGGTGCACATAAACCAACTACAAATAGTAGAGCGTCGGAAAGAGTGAGAGCTCGTCTGAAGGCTTTGCCTGTTTAAAACGGGTCTTGCAGTACGCTCCTGGATTCGGATTGGTTCGATCTCTGCTAGACGATGGTCCTACGTCGGCATGTCAATCATACAATTTCCGAACCACAATGCGATTCCTCCTAGAATTAATATAAAAATGTCCATATTATGTGTCTGATATATAGAAGAAAATAAACCACAGCGTAAGGGTAACGGCGAGCTTGAGATCCCGTTTTCGGGCTAGGCACTCCGGCAGCTTACATACTTTAATCACAGGCTTTGTCACAGTTTGTCACAGGCGATAGGTGGCATGTGCGCTTGCTTTCAGGAGCGCCTTGAAGTGGCATAGCATATTTGGAGACCCGCAACGCCACTAGGGCCGTAGTGGTTGACTTGTCGTGATCCTTCACTCACTTTGCGTCCTCGCTGCCAAAGCCATGCAGGTCAGCCTTTTTTAATATATCGTTGCCAGATGGGTCGTCTTCTCTAAGTCTGTAAGGAGTTCAAAGTCTGTAAAGGACTCTCCTTTGTTGCCCCTTGGAAATATTTACAGCAGCGCTGAGTTCGCCCGCCAGGGTCTGCCCCGCGATGTCTATGTTCTTTTGGCTGGCGGTTACGCAGAAGAGCTCCTCGCCTGTGAGCTTCGCTAAAAGATCCCCTGACTCCACTTACCTAAGCTATTGGGGGCCCGTCCTCCTGGGTGGTCGCTTTCGTCGAACTGGGGGCTGGCTCGTTTCCATTGTCCGGCTCTTTCCGAGGCGGTTAACGGAACATGCATTTACTTGATTAGAAAAAGTATATATACTTTACATAGTAGTAGTAGAAGTGTTATATATATATCTTTTTTTTCAATCTAAGGTTTTAAAACCACTAGCGTTGGTGTCTTTCTTTGTGCATATGAGAGCATTGTACTGGGTCTATACTTGTAAGAATCGTAATAACTAAAAATTTTTATGATCGGGTGCTGTGCTACCCATCCCAGATAAAAGATAAGATGCGCAAGTATGCGACTTCTGCGAGTAAATACCGTTTTTATCCTCTAGAGTTTGAAATACTGTGAGTGCCGGCCAGGGCCACAAAGGATGACCTCCGAGGTTTCCCTATACAGCTCCATGGACCTTCAGCGCGGCAACTCAGCGTCAGGTTTATAACCAATAAGAGAAGCCAATGAACCAGTCCGCAGGCTTTGCAAACCCTAGCAGGTAAGAGCTGACGAACGTGACCATAGGAAATAACATGTTTAAACTAGACTTCTGCACAAACAAGTATTGATTAAATTGTATGAGCAACTTACTGCATGGACGTCAATGAAGAACCGGTGCCTGTTTTCGTCGGGGTGTAGACCACTAACGTTTTTTAGCAGTGAAGGATCTCCATGAAGAAAATGAGGCAGACTAAGCACAACCGGCATTGAATACATCCTTTTATTTAGTGAAGCGCTACGCTGAGGGTATGTCATCCACCGGCTAGCATCAAATGTTCCCTTTAGGTGCGTCGGCGCTGGGCATAAACACCTGTACGAAAACAAAGTGTAACTCTGTTTCTGGTAATTAGCATGTTTAAGTCGCGGAAGAGACTACCACAATAAAATCTGGTCCTTACACGCATTTAACAGCCAAAACTATAAGCCAAAGATACACATGCATGTCTTGCATATAACCTAAAGAATAAGGCTCTGTGTGGACTCTCTATTTAAAAGACCTTGCCTATTGAGCCAATCTCCAGGTTTTGGAAGAGAGTCTTCTAAGGTAAATAAAACAGATAAAGAAAAACGTACTTGTCAAGCAAGGGGTCTCCAGTTTCATTAAAGAGGTCGCTAGCACCGTCGAATCGAGCGATTAGTTCACAGTTAATACAGTATCTCTTCTGTAGATACAAGGACCATGGTTTTGCAATAAGAGGGGTAAAAATCTTAACGCTTTTCGGCGGTTCTTCAAAGGCTGGAAAAAACTCGCCATCTGCAATAGAAATAACACCGATTAGAGCATGTTTGTCGCCAGTCGCCAGTGTACACCTCTATACTTGACAGTCCCCTAAATGCCCTCTAGGATGCGACGTTAGTATGGTATGCTATAGATATACCTTGTTTCTCAGACATGCTGACCTCGTCAGGGCTAGCCTCGGGTTTCTCAAGACGTTAATAATTGCTACTCCAAAAAGATGTTCAAGCTGGTGTTGTTTTATATAACCATATCTGGTGAGCAGCTACGATCACTACTTCCATAGTCAATGCCGCAATCATATGCATTTTTCCTTTGCTTTTTTGTGCAGTTCAAAATTATGGATCTCAAAGCGGGTAGTATGATTTGAAATCAAGACGACTCATTTCTCATGGTTCGTATCTTATCATTAGCAAAGGATATAGCCACAAGTCACAGTACATTGAACGTTTTCTTCTAAATTCGGTTAGTTATTTTACAGTTTTCTACAGAGCCGTGAATGTCCATCAATTTATTCCACCAGAAGCATATATTTTAGATTGAAATTACTACTAATTTTCAATATAAATAATAAGAGCCAACGAAGTATGACACTAAATCTGTTTTGAAATGAAAGCCTATGTAAAGGGTAGGCGGTAGGCTAGGTTGCAACTACTGAGTACGACTTGTGTAGGACACAAGAAAATTCTTAAGTAATTTCTCGATGTAAAGAGCCTGGCGGTAGTCCGATTGTTCGAAGCTTCGAGCTACCCGCAAGGATGCCGATAAGGAAGCGGAGACTCGTTTGAGCGCAAAACAGATCCTACAAAGGGTAAAAGACGAGATAAGGGCAAAGGAGCTCCTTCAGTCCTCGGGTGCGATCTGCGTTCCGTAAGCATTGGCAGATCCTTAGGCTTACCTCTCAACTAGGATCGGGGCTGCAAGAACCGCCGAAAACTTTACGATCCTCGTAGCCCTATTCTGGCCTGGGGCTCTCCAGTGCGTTCCCTCGTTCCCTAAAGGCAGTACTGATCTTGGCATTATCACTGATTTGACCGCATATATCCCGCTCCCACAGCTACTTCAGCAGCGGCGGCAGTCCTCTACTGGGGCATCTTAGGGCCAAAATAGAAGTTGGGTAATCAGACCCTGCTAAAGTTATCGAGACTGCAGCTTTTTATGTATGTGTGGCTAAATAAACGCGAAAGCATATGCAATGGCCCCTGGCGGTTTTTACCAAGCTGAGGAAAGTCCCTGGGAAGCGTGTCTCGGCCACTGATCTATGGCATCCAATGCCTCGACGCTCCGATGCTTTGCTTACGACACACTGGATCATCGCGCGGACAGCATGGCGTGGCCCACCAACAGGACGCAGGTACAGCACATCCGCAAACAAGCAGTGGCAAGAACAGCCAAGATAAAAGCAACATATGCTGATTTTACTCTCTCTCCCCCAAAATCTCATGGCGAGAGTCACTTTGGCAGATGTTTGGCTTTCTCTCAACGCAACGATTAAGGTCATTAAGGCAAATACGAAGCGATGTAGGGCAGCTCAAGCCCTGCTTAGTATTTTCGTTCAAGAACACGAGATTTCCCTATTGCCTTCTTTCAGTCGAATTCAATTGCGAGCTTGCGATATCGTTACAAGGAGACATCGGTTACTCGTTCTTAGTTACGGAAGACTTCACCGCTCATCTCGCTGTTTAGGGGTCACTCCGTACAACCGATAATGGCGCGGCGGAGTCTAGCACTGACCAACAGGGATATTATACCCTTCTGTTATTTTCTTAGGCATAACATTACTTAGTGACACTTTGCTTAGCCTTATAGAAGACCAGGCATCCACAGAACACCATATTACTCAGCGACTATCGTTGCATAACCCTCCTAGTGGTCGAAATAGACCCACGGTGCTACCTACATCCACTGCTGGTCGCAACGGTTACTGACCTAGTGCACAATCTATTCCCCCTCCCAGGAACCTCGACCTGACTACAGGAATGAAGTTGACCCTTGTGAAGTGCCTCCGGTCACCAAAGAAAAAATCCTCCAAGCGGCAGAATGCCTCTTCCCCGGCAACGGAGCAGATCCAAATGGTATACCTCCAGAAGTAATAAAAGTAAATACCTCTAAAAGTAGTAAAAGGTAAATCAAGTTGGCTCAGCGTCAGCATTTTAGGTGTGCCTAGTCCACAGTACTGTTTTATGAAGATCTGGGCTATCAGAGAGTGAAACTAAAGGGGAGAGGTGCGTTTAGTATGTATGGGTCTCAACGGTGTAACAATCAACCGTTGGGTTCGAGTCCCACAATGCTAGAGATAGAGACTCGTAGCGATAGTGCCTAACTGCATTTAATACCTCCTCCATAAAAAAAGTGCCTGAAAGCTACCACCAAGAATTCACAGCTCGACAGCACAGATACATAAACTAAAGTTAGTCTTGGTCAAGCGTCGGCATACTCTGCCTAGACTTTAAGCGGATTTTGGGAAGCGCTTTTAACATTAAAGGACGCACAGCGACGTAAACTGGAAGTCGCCTGGTATTAATAACCCCAGCACAAAATATACGCAAGGGATAAGCCTACAACATGATCGAGCTACGAAGCAAAAATCCGTACTTCTGAATAGGAAAGTGTGTTTATAATTTTCAAGGGTTCAAGTAGCAGTAATTTAAGAGTCTAGGCTTTACTTGTGTTTACCTACATAACCGTTAGGCTGATTCGTCCGAAAACTTGAAGCCGCAACCAAAACATGTAAGGGCATGGTAGAGAATAGTCTTGTAACATACAGCAACCTCGGAATATTTTGGCTGTTCGTCGCCAGGGTCGCCCGTACCACTAAAGTGCTTGTGCGTATATGCCAATTCCTTCTTCACGCCTGTCTTTGGAATTTGATCGATATGTGCCTGCACCGTGCCGAGCTTCTTTAACTGTACTTGCATGTACCTTTTTTCGAGTATTTTACGACGCAGGATAAACACAACTTGTATTTTTTTCGATAGTCTCGAACTGCCACACACTCCCCCACGCTGAATCGAGAAAACACCTCAGCCGACTTTGCTGGTACCCGTTGCTTATCTTTTAGCTACGATATGCGATCACAAATCTGCCAGTCCAGGAATAAAGATGCGGGGCTATCCCACGCAGGCTGAACGCCGTAGGTTTTTTTCTGGCAATCCAAATTTCTTAAGGCCTATCTTCCCCATTGCTTGTAACCCCTTCTCGACGTTCTCGATGAGAGAACATAATCTATTAATCTAGGCCTTAGATGATTTTAACAGTTCCTTAAACTAAACTCTGAATGCATATATTGCCGGTAGTCTTCCGATCGCTGGCGCAATGACCTTAGGGTTTGAATATAGTATATCACTTTTTCGCGTTCCACACGGTGAACCTCGAGCTGGCCCCATCTCAGCGTCTTTATTCAATAGCACCCGAATAACATCGGAAATTGGGGGTCATTGATTAGATATAGCCGCAATAGTTGAGTAATTCTGCGGTACTTTACTTAAACTTTCACGAAAGAGTGTAGTTTCACCTTGTGTGATTTCTCATGATTAAACCTAGTATGCAACTAACGATAGCTGTTTCACTTTTTTTTTATCTAGGTTCAAAAACGAGTAAAACAATATGTGCGGCTATTTGACAGTGTACTTTAAACAGGCGATAAATTTAAGCAAGTGTGTGAAAATACAACGACTAGCTATTCAAATAACAAAAATATTTATAGATGATTTACCTGTGCCATCGAGTTTGTTGCAGTCATGTCCATAGTGTTGAAACTGCCTGAAAATGTGAAATTATAAGCAAATATTTCTACTGGATTTAGATTAAAAAATATACGGATTTATTTGTATTGATCTAGTTATATAATTTTTATTATTTATTATTAGTTATACATTTAACAGTCACTGATATACAGTAACTAGGCGTATACCACGCAGCTTTTTGATGAGAGGATTTTTTAAGAGGATTAACTGGGAAATGCGGTACGCACGCACGGGCACCACTGCAGATAACGCGTACGAATGCGTGCTGGTGGATTATCAATCTACCTACATAAACGTATACCGCCGGCGCAATGTGTAGGGAAGTAGGATTTCCGTGTGAGCCTCTCGTCTATGAGGGTAAACATAGTCGTATTCTACCTCTCCCTAAATCTTGACTTGGCAGAGGTCGCTGACACGGTGAGTTCTGGTATATCAGGTTTCGACCTGTCTATGCCAACCATCGTGGGTGGCGACTTCGTTGCCCGTTTTGATGGTAGGGCTAGGACAGATGCCCGCGAAGACCACACTTATATAAACCATAATGGAAAGCACCACTGACCTACTGTTTTACAACTTCGTCGGTGGCGAAGTTAAAAGCTTCGATGTTCTCGAGGTGGCTCCAAGAAAGTACCTGCCGGTGTGAGCCGTCGCAAATATTCCAGATAGGTGGTTCAAACAGCAAAGCAATTCACACTTGGTTGGCACGAGGCATGTTGACCTTTCACTTTTAGAAGTTGATTGCCTCGAGGTAAGCTGTAATGTCAATACCCGTTGTGAATTGCTAGAGAGAACCATAGGAAGTGCAGTCATGTGGAAGAGACCTGGGCAGAAGAGATTACTGCAGTGGCTTGCTATCTTGCCCACCGTAGGGTGCTTAAGCTTCTGCGCCAAGCGAGGGCAAAGGCACCACGGCAGCTGCCAGCCATACGCAGGCTTGAGTACTTCAACAGTAGAAAAGCTTACATAAAACTATGCCACAAGTGTGAATACGCTAGGCGGGAGGCAATCTGACTGCTCAAAAGAGCAGAGCGCGAGCCCTTAGCCTACGTTGTACGACCTCGTAGGCGGCGAACCACCTGCTGAGCGACAAACAGGTAACCAGTCACCTGACTGGTCTTCTATATAACTGCGAGACTCTCTATGAAACTGCCTTTTGTGGTAGAAGAAGTAAGTCAGGTTAGTGCGGGGCCGGGCCAAATGTAGTATGAGTAGCACTGGGTGCAGTCTGAGCCACTTTTGACAAACCATCTTTGTGATTTCTTTAACGAGATTATGAAGAGGGGACAAATGCCAGGAGCCAGGCATATCGCCAGGCTTTCTCTTTTGTTTAAGGTCATCCATTGTGATGACAGACGAGACCCAAACTTATACCGCGGTATACCGTCTAAAAGGACGCTGAAGAAGATCTTCTGCAGATTGGTTATAAAGCGGATCGAGTACGTTGTTGACTAAATCCTTCCGCTGGAACAATTCAAAAGCAAAAGGAACGCATGATGCAATCCATATGCTTCAGTCAGAGATAGAGCGAGTTGTGGCAAAACCAGGAGGCCATTTGTATGCAGTCTTTATAGACTGCTTCAAAGCTTTCTAAAAAGCACCTCGAGATCTCCTAGTGAAGTCATTTCGACACGCAGGGGTTGGTGGCTTTCTGAGCGCAATTTTGAGCTTCTTTGATGAGGACACCTCACTGGTATAAGGTGAGCAGGAAATGTTGCAGGTAAAGCAAAATGTTGGAACCCCGCAAGGCGATCCATTGAGCTGCGTCTCCTTCACTCTTCTGCTGGCCGATTTTATTGATTATATTCGACGGGAGTTCCAGAAGGCCACAGTTGTGATGTACGCAGATGACATAGTGGTCGCTCATTACGACCTGGGTGCCATCAAGCGCACCACTTCTCTGGCGAGGTGTTCCTTGTCTCAAAGTGCTGGAAATAAAGGCCATGAAGACCAAGGCTATGACATTCAGAAGAGACGGCCTATTGGCTGCTAAAGACGTTCTTCGTTGCGGCGGCCAATCCTTGGAGTTCGTCAACTCTTGCCGGTATCTGGGGCTTCGGCCTCATTATGCTGAGACGATCTTGACGGCTCACATCGTCGACACAGTGCGCACAGCCCTAATCTCTCTTTATGGAAAGGTAAGCGACATCTGGGGACTGTCCGTCCCGGCGGCAGTGGCACTGTTCTACCTCAAGTTTTCTCCAACGCTAATGTATGGTCTTGACAGAGTATGGGAACACCTCACTTAGGCAAACTTTGTTTAGCTTGAACCTCTCTTAAATAACATGCTGCGACTGTATAATTGTATTATCTGTATAATTGTCTATGTTACATGCACACTAAATTTAAGTGAAAAAACATATGATGATGATGATGATTCTACCTTATCGTTATAAATTATGTTTTTGGAGATCTCGTTCTTTCTCTTTTTCTATACTTAGTTTATCAGTGCTACAATTTATGGATGAATGTATGCAATAAAACAGAAAGTGTTAGGTTAGAACCACTCACTTAGTATAGCCGTATTCCGCCAGAGTGTTGACCCTTTTTGTATCGGTATACACAGTATGCGCCCAGTTCGAATTTCGGTCCATAAAATACATATATCTGTTGTCGTCATCCTGCATGACCGAGTCACCATTCTCAGATACGTCTGCGTCGTAGAATCTGCATCAAAACAACGGAAAATAACAAGTATCTGTTTGGTAATGCCTTGTAAGTGAGTTTTGCCGACATTTTGGTAATATGTATTAATCTATGCTCAGAACATTATATTGCACATGCAACTATATATAGTGGTAAAAGTAATATTATCATATATTTATATGTCTTCATGCGGGCTTTTCTAAGTTTTACGGCGTGTCGCCCACCGTATATATTTATATATATATATAGAAAAAGCATTAATCAATTTTGCCTGTCAAATAACTGAGACAATCATGCAATAAATAGGGGATGAAATGCGTATACATGGAATTGCCATTAGTACATCGAGGAAACGCTATAGCGAACTTTTTGTATCTACTGAATCAGCAACCTCCTGCCGAAGGTTCGCTAGACTTAAACCCATATGACGTGCATTACGAAAATCGAACTGCCTTGCTAGAAATCCGATAAACTCTAAATAGTTGTCATTGAGAGATCATGCAATTATATCAGTAACCTTGGACAGACAGGTTTTCAATATTACGCAACATTCAGTCTAAAAAGCCAGATAATAAAAAAAAGTGACAAAACGTATTTCTTATGGGAGGTTTCGGAAATGCACAATGCACATGCGTCGCTGGATGCCGTAAGCAACTAATGCAAGCCTAAACACGCACTAAGCCCGTACCACCTCCAATAGACAAAAATAGCGTGTACTTAGTACGGATTCAGCCAGATGAAACGATAAACTGGCTCTTTTATATGCATAGAAAACAGACAGAAAATAGGAGCTGCCACTAGATTCTAAGCTGTGTCCAATAAATTACAATTACAATTATGTTTATTTTACTCAAATTGAGTATAATATACATTTCAAAATGTTTCTTCATGAAGCTTTATCTTCTCCACGCTTCCGTGTGTCCAATAAATGTATGTTTAAAAATACAAATACTGAAACGATCTAGTAAGAAGGAGAATTCACCGTTAGAAAATTTAGTTTAGAAAAATTTACCGTTTAAGCAAATAAATTAGTAGTTATTATATCTATATTATATATATATAATCTATTTATATATATATATATATATATATATATATATGTCATATTATATATATATACATATATATGTATATATATGATATATATATCTATATATAATATAGAATAACTGACCGTGTGAAAAAAGTATTCGTTCACGGGAGAGTTACAATAGGCTTTCCTTTCGGACACCACCGTTTGCCGTGCCGTCCAAATTAAAATAAATTATGGCAAGGCAAGTTTAGCGGTCTACTTTTATCCTCCAGGAGAGGCCGTTTGACAGAGCAGGCTCGTAACACGTTACAACCGGTTTGTTTCTATAACGTTAAATAACCGTCGCCATAACCTAAGTTTACCTTTTGGTGTACGATCCTGTACAAGATCCACGCAAATAGAAAAGTGTTATATACTGCGCGGCTATTAGAACTGTAACACCAATATGAAAGCAGTGTTACTACATGTTAAACTGAACCTTGTGTCACTCTTAAATCTTGTTTCACTCCCGGAACGATTACGACTCTTTAGTTTTAGAAACTAACAAAACGCTATTGTTAAAGAGCCACGTGACAAACCTAAATACTGCAAGTCACACCCCCTACGTGCAATCTAATTACATGCAAACTTTACCATTAGCGATATATCGGTATCTCTACGTAACAGGAAATCAAACACACACATACACATATATGAACTCGACCGCCCTAGTGTACGAACGCGCTTTGTGATTACCCTGCAATAGAGGGTGACAATGGGCACCTGCAGCATCTGCGGCAAACGCGACCACTATTTCCCGCTACCTCTGGTTAGCACCAGTTCCAGGCTACTCATCTGCGATAGAAACAACGACTATTTACAACACTGACTCAGTTGGAGTAGACGCCAGAAGAGCTTTGAGAACACCTAAAGATGAAATCCGTCTGATTATATGAGGTACGAGTCCCAGTGCCAGTGGTAAATTCCATTAACAAATAAAGGAGCCAGCATCTTGGAAAGTGACAGCCCAAGCGGCTTTACAGATCAAGGCTGCCATCATCCGAAACCTAGATGAGCCAGTCGCAATGCCCAGCATACAGCCAAGAGACAACCACAAACGAAATGACCAGTAACAATAAAATGCTGCAAGTTAACCTCCGTTGAGCCCCTAGAGCATACGATCTGGCGCCCTAATTTGCGGCAGCAAATGCATAGAGTCCTACTGCTCTCCGGGACACCTATAACACAGCTTTCTTAACCTGGACCTTACGCTGGTAACAATTCTCTTCGATTAATTCCTCACAAGACTATTCTCAGTGAGGCAAGGGACGCACTTCTCTTTTATTACTACCTCCGACATCGCGATCTACTCAATGATTATTTTTCCGAACTCCTTTGTTCTTACATAAAATGCGAGCAGTTTCTCCAAGGTCTAGACCTTAGCGTGAGCATCCGCGGTCCCCAAAAGGCGATTGTGGTAGGAGACTTTAATGCGGGCCACAGTCTTTGAGAAAACCCAGGGTAAATTTTTGACAATGTCAGATACAAATGTCAGATACAAAAAATGTCCCAATTGCAGTCCTTTTAAAAGCAGTGACATCCCAGTGACCCCCCAAGCAGTGATTTTCTTCCTTACAGAGCACGATTGCCTAATCTGCCATTTTTGCACACAAAATCATCAAACATCTTATCGAAACAGATGGCCTTTTAAGCCACATATTTTGCTGCACCCTATCCCCTCCCCCCCTAAATAGGCGATCTCATCTCTCCATTACTACTCTGCCAATACGCGCTTTTTGTAGTTTTGGTTTTCCACGGGGGTCCCCCTTTATTACCCATTTAACTAGTTTTAAACGTAATTGGCTCAGTCATGTAGAGTCTATAGAGACAAAACCACTGCACTAATATTTATTTCCGCACCGTCATTCGTATTACTAGATTATCATTGTTCAAGTGAACTAGCACATGCTTTATTTTATATTTTGGTTATTCCTATAGCACTATTTATAACTCATTATACTTATGCGCATTTACTGCTAAACCTAAGGAAAACAAACCTGAATACATACGGTCCGAGTTCCTGCACAATAGGTATGTGTTGTTTGCTTGAAAGTTCTTCTAAATTAGTGAGATTAAATATAAAGAGTGATTGGTATGAATAAATCGGAAAATTAAACAATGTTCTGACTAGCAGAGAATTCTCCAGAAGAGGTCCAGGCCGTTCTCGCTGTAACTCTTTTAACGTCCAAAATAACATACCGAAGTCTATTAGCAGCAAAATGACAACCACGACTGCAATGATGAAAGACAAATTATTATTATTATTATTATTACTATTATTATTAGTATTATTTTGTAATAGGGTTATTACTGAAGCTGTTTTACCCTAGGGATAAAATGTAAGGGTAAACTCATGCACAATGAGAGTCCCGGGAGATCACTTAACATAGTCATGAACCCGTTACGTTCTAAACGTCTGTGTTTCATATGCACTCATGTGCCAAGCTTCGAGTATATTGTTATCATACGGTTCATAGTGACGCTTGTATTAATGCACAGTGCACTTGTGTTGTTACCACGTCGATCACAATTCTCTATAAACGTTTGGCCGCTCATCCCGCAAACAGCTCGCTGATGGACCCGCGAAATTTCCATCAAACATTATTTTATTTGTTCCGCTGGAAGCCTTACTGGGCCAAGCTCGGAACTTACTATATTTTTTCATACAGAAGGGGGAACTGCTTTCAGGCACGCTGTGTATGTAGGACTACACGCCGGTTGGTAGCTCGATAGCTACCAATGCCTTTGTATTACCTACTAAAGCCCTCATACCTCCTCTCATCTCCCGTAACCAGGTCCCATAGGTGAAACTAAAATTGCTCACAGCTAAGGCGGGGGGGTCTCTAAAACGAGACTCCAACATACGTGCGACAACATCATTTAGATCTAAAGTATCTCCGAGCAGCCCGCCCCTTGGTACTCTCCATGCCGGGCAGTGGAACACCGTATGTTCGGTGTGTCTCAGGTTATCATATTCCAGAAAATGCAGATGTTCGAAATTGTTGTTCCAATCCTTTTTAGATACGCTTGGGACTCCCCGTGACCTGTAAGTCCCTGTGTGATATGGTAGGTCAGTTCTCCGCCGGGTTTATCCATCCAAGAACTCGGAAGATGTCGGGGATAAGCGTCTTGACAGAAAAGCCTGGCTCGCCTTCTTGAATGGAGTCCCGCTTACGTTGCCACATTTCCATCATCTGCGAATGGGCGTCTTTATGATCAAACAGGGGATCCGACCACACAGCTGCTCGTTTGTTGACCTTGAAATTTCATGGTATGGTTCCGGCTGGAACTAGCGCTGTGAATGTGCTGACCGTTCTATAATCGCTAAGGATTCTCAGCGCAGCCCCCCATCCGTGTCCTCCGTAGTGTATCTCTGTGGCGTTGCGTTGTGGACGCGTGCTGCATCCACAAGGGTGAACCAAACAGTGCTACTGACTCTCCCACCTTGATGAGCAATCGTCTCTTTCTCGCCCGAGCCTCGTGGGTGTTAGGAAAGAGCCGTTCAATCTTATTAATCACTTTAAGTACCCGGTCCGTGGCGGTCTTGATATGAGTGGTTCCTCATGGACCGCGATCGAGGTGGACACCGAGATACCGAAATTGAAAGCTGTGCTATAGGCGATAAAGGTAGCAGAGAGCGATTGAACGACGAAGTCGAACGAGTGGTCAAGAGGCGGCTTAGGCTGTGCCGGGCCCTAGTAATAAAGTGTTACTCCAAACAGTTACCTGGCTCCCTTCACTCTGAGCAATATTCGTTTCACCTATAGGACCCGGTTATGGAGGATGACAGGTAAGGGTTTGAGCAGGTACAGTCTACAGAGGATTTGATAGTCAGCGAGCTACCAGGTGGCGTGTAGTACTGCACAGTGTGCCTAAAATCATTCCCCCCTCCTGTATAAAAAAGGCAGTTCACCTTGTGGACGGAGGAAAAAGTCTTACTGGTTATTTCACAAGAACCACTGAGGAAGAGAGACTAGGGCGTCTGGGGTTGGGCGGAATAAGGATCTAGTGGCTCCACACTAATAACTGGAAATGGTCAGTGGGGTACGTGCATCAATTATTCCGAAAGCCCTTTGAAAGAAGGAGAGTTAAAACTCTTGAGTACGCTGTTTGGCTGCGATTAATTGCCGGTGTTGTACCAACAAAAGAAACATACTAATTTGCACATTAGGCGTAATGCACTGAGCGAAAATAGGCTAATGCTGTTCATTTATTATAAAATTGCGCTAGGTAAGCATTTGTGTGATTCAAATACATTATTTTAAATGGTAAAGTATGAATAATTTACGCTTTGTTGCCACGAAAGGTTCACTCACCGATTATAACAATTTGTTTAGATGGTAGGTGCATAGTTGCAGTTGGACTGCAGCTGTTGACAAGAGTATACAGCAAATAGGTACTCTCAATAACTGCAAAGTCAGGTATTCCTATCGCCAGGTAGCAGACGACGTCTCGAGGATCTCCAATGTATGACGCCGAATTTAAAATTACAATAAACAAAGTAAATAAAAAGTACTCTTATCATATATAATGCAAATGTACCAGATGCATGCGCTATCTTCGATGTTTCTCCTTAGTCAATTGTAATTTAAATAAATAACAATATCTTTTTTGAGCGTACAGCCGTAGTTTCACGACAAGCGATCTCATATCTAATAGCATATTGATAACGAAGAGCCACTACGCATAATACACACACCGCACAACGCATAGTAAGACATAGATAGCCAAAGCATCCAAGATTCTTTACACTGGGAATGTAAACATCATACAACAACAGTTGTTATGTACCACATTAGTCATAATACAAGCAGTTCAAATCAACAGTAAATGTGTTTTAACTTAGCGTCTAATTAGCGAAGCATTAAGCGGGCAATAACTATGTTTTATTAATTTTTATCCACGTGTTGGATAAAATGTATATATTACTAAGAATGGACAATTAAATGCTCGCCAAATCTAAGAAACTTACAAGGGGCCAGGAACAAACATGCATAATACACACACTTTGGTCTGGGTCATGTGAATTCAGAAACCCACAAAAACCTGGTAGTCCCCTAACGATATTTGGAGCATTAGGATATCAGTGCACGTAGGGAGCCGATAGTTTGGCTTTCAGTCTTCAGTCTGCTGGCGGCGCTTAATGCGTTGCCGCCTCTTTTCCGTCATCTTTGTCGTAGCTATCAGAACGATCTCCGCGAAATCAAAGGCCAAGCTCCCGTTTGTTTAGCTGATTTTTGAAAGATTGCCTGTCGTACTGCTCTGCACATCTAGTCGTGATCGGGCCCTCTGTCTCGTGATATGCAAAGTCCTGTACGCAAACGCACTTGCATTGGCACCATTTCATGAGATCAGGCCTTACTGACCTCATCCTCGACCCTGGTGTCTCTCGTTTCCACTCAGCCTCCTAGCTCTCCAGAGTCTTCTTTCATGCATTGTCTTTTCTAGGTATTTGATTCTGGTATAAAAGTTCGTTTCTTTTTGTTTTGGCCAATGTATGATGCAAACAGTTACCAGCACAGCGTCTGTGACACCTCCTGTACGCTCTGGCGACCCTAATGGCTAGCACTCTCTGTGCCTTGCTTAACTTTTTCTTATTCCTCTTGGTCTTTAGTGCACCTTGGTACCCCTCCCACACGACGACGCAAGAGGACAGCGTTATTTCTACCAGAGCCCCTTTGTCCTTGGCACTAGCTTACTCACCTTGATTTCCACCTGATGCGTTTTGGCCTTTACATAATCAATGCGGGATGTACAGAGAAAATTTCTCTCAAGCATTACACTTAGGTACTTTGTTGCTTGTGTATCTAGATCATGTGGCCGTCCACATGTATATCCAGTTTCCCGCAGTGCCTTCATACGTTCACATGTATATCAAGTTTCCCGCCGTACCATACAGCAAAAGCGCCTCGTTTCTTTCCGGTGCTAAAATTAGATGGTAATACTACAACCACTGATTGACCCCCTCCAAGGTGTCGTCTGCTCGGCCCTCCAACAGCTTCGCGTCCCTTGCGGTGACTAAGATGGCCAGGTCGCCGGCATGAGCGACGAACTCAGCCCAGCGAGGTTTGTTTACACTGACCGACAGATCGTTTATCTAGGGACGGTGGACAAAACCTTAAAGTCACTCTGTTCTCCTTTAAGCGAGGCCGCATGCTTGTTTGAAGACATCATGTAAAGAAGCATCGTGGGAGCGAAAGGAACAGTGATTATTTCATTTGAGTATAGCGTCTCGTTACAAGCATCTGTCGAGCAGATATATATATATATATATATATATATATAAATCTGACCCGACATCTCAGGAAGCTTTCAAATAAACAGAGCAAAACACCGGATGCTATCAATGTGTTCGTATGCATACCTCTATCGCTAATGTTCCGTCGTTCTCTTGTAGAAGGAACTGCACCTGATTTGTTCCGCTGTGCCATTGTGTGCCCGGTGTATAGGGAAGGGGACAAAACGGATGGACAAAACAAAAGGCCTGTATCGCTTACTTCTGTTGCCAGTAAACTCTTTGAGAGTGTAATTGCTGAAGCCATGGACAACAACGATATTCTTCAGGGACTTATCTCAAGAGAACAGTTTGCCTATCGACCAGGCTATTCTACGGTCCTGCAACTCATTAAACATAAAATGATTGGGCTCTGATGCTTAATGACAGCAAGCCATTCGATTGCATTTATTTTGACATCAAGTCAGCATTTGAAACGGTCACACACGATAAACTGGTGCAGGTCCTCCGAAGTTATTGGTGTTAGTAAAAAAGAGTCTAGTGGATAGCTGCGTTCTTAAGTGGCAGGACTTTTCGCGTCCGTGTCAATGACTGCCTATCATCTAGTGCTCGAGCCACTTCTGGCTGTCCACAGAGCACCATACTTGGGCCGCTTATATACATACTGTATACTGATTCATTGAAATACATTGTCCCGAAACATGAACATATGAAAATTTATGCAGACGATATTAAAATATATACTATTGTTGATGATGATGTTAAGGCTGCGGCTATACAGCCAGTGTTAGGTAACTTGTTTAAGTGGGCTTGTAAACTGGACCTCAAATTGTCCGTACAAAAGTGTGCTAATAACAAATCCTAAATACTCCTACATCATTGGCGGTGAGCATCTTTAGGCTGCAACAATGATGAAAGACTTGGGTGTATTGACTTGTTCTAGTTTGAATTATACACACATATTACGGAAACTGTAGCCCGCGCATCCTGAAAAGTTAACTGGATTATGCGGACGCTTGTACTGTCTGACGCTAGGCTCTACGTCAGTCTCTACAAACAGTATGTGTTACCAGTGATACTGTACGCGTCTCTTGTTTGGAATACAGGCCTTGCGAAAGACAAGAAACTTTCCACAATACACATCAGATTTTTTAAACACGTCGGATACAAGTACAATTTTGACCCCAAGGAGATCGAATGTGATTCAATTTTACAGCTTTTAGAAAACAACAATACCAAAATGTTCCATACAATATGTCAGAACGACGAAAGACTAATATTTTTTTCAATAAGGTCGTAATACCAACACGTAGTGGCGCAAATTTATACGCAAAAACCACTGCAAAGAAAACCTTTGAAAACAGTCTTTTTACATGGCGCAGTAACCGGCCAGCGCGCAACTGTAACAATCTATCTGAAAATAAATATTTCCCCATTTTGGGGTGCGTTTAATAATAATAATAATAATAATATTAGTAATAATAATAATACTAATGCTAATACTAATAATAATAATAATGTCTGCTCCATCTTTGATGCTGGCTTTACCACATAGAACAAATCATGAAGCCACACTAACCAGAATAATCAGAGACAATGCGTCAATGCTCGAACAAAAGTAGCTGGAAAGCCTCCTGCAGACAGTTAGAAAGGCTAATAGACTAGACAGCCCAGTTGGAGACCGGGAGAGCGTGTCTATGGCTGAACGAAAATTAGCCGAGGGCGATGTACGCTCTGCCGCTAGAGTCCTGCTGTCATCAGACACATTTGCACCACGTAATTCTCGCACAGAGCGCGAATTAATAAACAAACACCCGCCACCACCGGCCGCCTGTCAGGAGCGCTTAGAAACCTTCGAGCAACCTACAGTTGGATTCTGCGAGAGCGTCGAAGATTCGGCGATCTTAGAGGCAATTCACTCATTCCCTAGTTGCAAGCGGAGTCGGACTGGATGGATTGCGACCACGTCATCTGCGCGATATGTTGGATCACACTGTTGCCTCGTCAGAATGCCTGGCTAAATAATCTAAGCATATTTCTTGGCAGAGTCTTAAACGGCACATTACCTAAGTTTTGTCTACCACTATTTTATGGTGCAAATCTTACAGCTCTTAAGAAAAAGACAACTCTATAAGGCCCATAGCTTGTCGATTGACTTTGCGTAGGATTGCTGCAAAGATAGCAATGGCGAGAAATAAACGGGCAATCCTGACTGCGATCCTGCCACATCAAGTTGGAGTGGCTGCTAAAGGCGGCGCAGAAGCACTGGTGCATGCTACACGCGCCCTTTTGAAGACTGAGGACCACGTGAAGGTTCTGGTTAAACTAGACTTCTGTAATGCGTTTAATACGCTAAGAAGGGACAAGATACAGGATGCCGTGATGAAGAAAAGTCCAGAGCTTTTGCCCATGGTCTGGCAAAGTTACAGAGATCCTTCACTCTTAACCTGGGGCACAACTTCAACATTGCGTTCGGAAAGCAGGCATTCAACAGGGTGACCCGCTAGGGTCCTGCTCTATTTAGTCTCGGTATATCAGATCTAGTATCGCAACTGCAGAGCCCTTTCGAACGTGTGGTAACAAGATGACGCCACGCTTGCGGGCCCCGCGAGTATCATCGCGACAGATTTGAGAAGAGTGCTGCAGTTTGAAGAAGACGGGTGACTGGCACTGAATGCTTGTGTGAATGTGAGATTACCGCTGTCGAGGGCTCGCTTCAGGAGAGAGAGGAAGCAATCCAGGAAATCACAGAAATACTTCCTGACATCACGCGGAGGTAAACAACTTAGAAGTTTTGGGGGGCCCCCGTAAAGCAAGATGGAATTTCACATGCACTCTCTAGGAAGAAATGAGCCCTTACTAAAATTCGTCCACGACTGACACGCTTGCATCCTCAGGCGCTGTGCATTTGGAGGTATAGTCTGGGGTCTTCAAAATTTAACTACACACTGCGTACATGCCCTGCTATAGTGTGCTCTGAAGGATTAACCGCGTATGATGACGTCAGCAGAGATATACTTAGTGAAGTCCTAAACGTCAATTTGGAAGACAACACCTGGCAGAGAGCAAGTCTCCCAATACGTGAAGGTGGCCTGGGAATACGAAGTGCTATTGACTTAGCTCTCTGTCTGCTACGCTGCTCTACTGATCCGATTTGGTCCGGTCGCAGCCTCGTTATTGGAGGAGGCAGTTCGACCACAAATAAAACATGAAACCAGTAAAGCGCGAGACACCATTAGAACCATGCTGGACCCGGGGCCTTTGGAAGAATATCCCAGCCAATATAACCTCGATGAGCTCAAAAGCAAAAAAAGAGCAGGGAGATCTTAGAGGAGCTTGTTGCCCAGAGAGACCGCGTCGTATTCTTAGCGGCACAAGATAACTTCAGTGGGGGTTGGATTAAAGCCTTACCCTCACCTCAGCTCGGCACCATGCTTGATCCCAACCATTTCCGCATGATGTCAGCACTTAGAATCGGCGCTCCCGTCTGCGAGCCGTTTCAGTGCAAACTGTGTGGAGAGACGGTAGATTCCAGTGGCCTACACCCACTGAAGTTGCCCGAAGAGCGCCGGTAGATCATCCAGACATGCTGAACTAAACAGTGTGATTATAAGGTCTCTTAGGAAAGCCGGTATACCATCTACACTTGAACCTAGAGATTTAGTGACCGCTGGCGAAGAAAGACCTGATGGGGTGACCATTGCATTATGGTCTCATGGGAAGTCCCTTGCTTGGGATGCAACGGTTTCGTGCACCACCGCGGCTTCCTATTTGCATCACAGCTCAGTTGAGCCGGGGTGGGTAGCAAAGCACGCGGACGCCAGAAAACGCGTTAAATACACTGGACTGGAAACAAGATATACTTTTGTGCCTATTGCCATGGAGACGCTAGGACCAATCAGCAAGGGAACGGAAGCATTTCTCAAAGATTTGAGTAAGCGAATTCAGGAGATCACAAGCGACCGAAGGGAGGGTCAATTCTTGAGGCAAGCGTTGTCGTTGGCCGTTTGCAGAGGAAACGCGGCATCTATTTTAGGCGCCATGGAGTGAAATAATTATTTAAAGAATTAGCAATAATACGTTCAGACCTCACAATTGTAACATTGTTTAACATATAATAATAATAATAATAATAATAAAGAGGGGTTGTTACGTTAAACCTTGTGCAAAACGAAAACAGTGCGCCGAACAGCAACTCACCACTTCATACAACTATTAAACACCTGTCCCATAAACATTCGCCAACCACCGGACGAAAGCCGCCGACTTGAATGCGAGCATGCCAGAGCACACTAACGCAAGCAATGCAACACTGACATAATTTCTCTCGTCGAATAGCAAGAAACTCCTGGCAACCGGCCAGCCAGCGCCGCGGCCACCGCTACGGCGACGATAGTGCTGTTGCCGCTGCCGCACAGGGCACAATCAGCGGCAGGCATGACTATGAACGGGAAGAGTACCCTAACTGTCGATGTACGTGGCCCCGCGTGCAGAAGCATGTGTAGGCTTCTAAACATGCACTAAACTGACTAGATAAAGTATTGCTAAACTCAGCTGACAGAATGAAACTAGATGTTGTTTGATAGCACATTGCAAATTGTCTGAATATGATTATGAGGAGCAAATGTTGCATATTTGTAAAAAAGAGAGAAACGTATTACCAGACACTGGATGTTTGAAATAAGTACAACGACATTTTTTATTGGGGTTAGCATAAAATAGGCCTTTTGAATATCTAAATTATCTGTCACAATTCCGGCATCCTTAGGTATATTCAGGTACAAACGTGTGAAGTACGTGTGTTTACACATAATATACTTTTCCTTGTCCACGATTCTTCGATGTTCCAGTACAAAACCGTACACGCGCATTAGCCTTACGGAAAAAATGAAGTCATGGTCATCCCACATTCTATCAATCAAACGCACTTATAGAAATTAAACGCAGCGTATGTATTTTCCTTGTTAGGGAGACTGTATTATACGTGGTTTAAAACAAATGCAACTGGATTTGCCGTTAATCGCCTCTTTAAAACCGTATTGTTTTGCAAAAATTGTATCTTTTACGCAAGGGGACAATTGACCAAAGGTAAGCGACGTTAATACCTTATAAAGGACACTTGTAAATGATATGCCCATATAATGATTTGAATCAGTTGCATCCTTCTTTCGCTTAAATATATACTGTAGATATTTTTTCCGCCACTCATCAGGGATATTGTCTTGTCGAGCACATTCACTGTATAGTTTTGTCACAACAGGGCACTTAGCGTCTCTGTTAGACTTCAGGTGTTCATTGAGAATAAGATCAGGTACTGCTGAATTTCCGTTTTGCCGCGATATAATTACGATCTTGACTTCGTCCTCAGTAAAATCAACTTCGTAAAAATGCCCTTATCTGGCAATATAACGTCTCTCGTTAATAGATTTGTAAAGTAGGCTACCCATTCATCGTCATTTATCAGTGGGTTTGGAGGCACTGGTTGCCTTGGAAGAAGCATACGTGGTTTCTCCACGCTTGCCAAAATTAGCCTAATGCGTTGTTGTTCCTTGTAGTGCCGTTTCTTTCTACACATTTTGCTGTGGGTTTGTACAGATAGATCACACACTTTATTTGTCGACACTCCTTGTCGAACCACGGCTTGTGCCTCTGCAGTCCCATGTTCTTTGGTTTTGCGGCTATGTGGATAGACCATTTAATTATTTTTTTAATACGATTGATATCGTCTGGGTCGTAGGCTATTTTTAGTGCTCGTTCCAGTACATCGGCGTCTAATGAGCGGGAGGGTTAATTTGTTATAGGTGTGATCATTTCTTGTTTACGGTGTAACTTCAACTGCTCGACAGACTCTGTGGGAAGGACCTTTTCTGGGTCCAAGCATCAGGTCACTTGTTTACTGAACTTTCTTCGAATTTGATAAATGCTCGCCAGAAGTCAAATTATCTTTTTTTTTATTGGGTCGGGTCGCGACTATGCTGTTGCAAACGACAATAGCTATAAGCGAATAATTCCGGGGCGCCAGTCCGTTTTGAGCAGTTTTTGTCCGGGCGGAGTATCTACAAACCGACGAATAACCGCAAGATTGATTAGTGTTTTAAATTTTATGTTTATTAAAAGCGAGTTAAGTTTACAAATCCAATGTGCGCTCGAGACAAATAAGTTTTCCATCCCCACTTTTCCGCATGAATAGATTATATTTTAATTTGCGTGAAACTCCAATTATTAAAGTATACGTAGGCAAGAATGCATAATGTACGATTGTATTTGTTCATTCAGCAACACTCTTAATAGCGATAGTGCTGTTAGTTAACAACATTGCAAGAACGAACGCTGTCGTTAATGCTGCAGCTTGGTACGCTTTGTGGCTGGTACGCTTAAGCTTACCATGATGGCAGCACAAGTTATTTGCCATTTCTTCTAAATAGAAATCGGGTCTTAACCGGTGTTCCAGCTAAATTTTAGATCAATTGATGTGCCTATGTTGATTCTTATTCATGCTTGCCTGAAGCTTACTGTTTTGCATCTCAATGATTGCTACTATTAGTTGACGGTACGGCAGTGCGCTTGTTTATGCTACAGACTCTGCCAAAGTTGGCGTATAGTTTAGACAGAGTGTGGTAACACCTATCTCAAGCGAACTCTAATTTGCTTGAAAAGTGCTTCACACTATACATGAAGCGAGTACTCTGCCTTTCAATCAAGGCGAGAAGCCGCTTCGTGTATGTATTGTCGGACTGCCCGCCGATGGTAGAGATGCTTCGGTTTAGGCTGCGTATGCCGGTGACGAAGCCAACTTGCCGATGAAGCCACTTAACCATTTCTTGGGAGAATGGCGACGCAAAGTTACGGAGGCAGCGACGGAGGTGAGAACGCTTGACTTTTTTAAGTCTCATTGGCTGTGGGCCGGAGTGGCCTGCGATAACAGGCATGTATATACCAGGTACATCGTACACGGGTTCCATCACCTCGTATCTCGCACCAGTAGAGAGTTTCATGACGACTATAGTACTCAGTGTAGTTGTTGGTTCTGCTCGCAGCAATGCGCTAAGTACCACGCAGTTGATTGTCCGGCACTGCAACGAAGATCTTAACACTTCCTCTCTCGGTCGAATGGCAGGGCAACAAATATTTATGTTTTATAATAACACTATCTTGTACATACTCTATTTGAGTGAACTAAACTATGATTGATTATTAGTTGAACGCTTCTACTGCTATTAACGTGGAGCGTTGGGGGTCTGCCCGCAGGTCTGTTGGCTTGGAGAATAGTATGTCCTTCTATCCCGCGGCTGTGCTTTAGTAGAAGCTCTTAAGGATCTATGATAACGAGTGGTTAAGGAGGCTACAAAGACTTTCAAAACAAGGGATCCTCCTGGCTATCAAAAATGTCTTCAACGCAATGAACTGAAATGGAATATAGCTTATGACAGGATGCTCGATTTAAGGTCTGCCATATACGGTGGAGACGTCGGTGTACGCTAACAACTTGGCAGTCATGTTTACGTCCAAAAACGAACGTGCCCTGGAGAGCGCCGGGATAAGAAAATAGTGTTCGAGTACATGAAGCCCGTCATTTACAACTCAGGTCTGACAAGATGGAAATGATGTATCTAACAGACAGAAAGAGGACGACTGGCATTGACCTTGCGATGGCGGGCCACCCTATAGAAATCAGAAAAAAGACAAAGTACTTTTGGGCTCTGCTTAATACAGAACTAACCAAATCGGCTAACGTAAAGTACGTGGTTGGGAAGGCCTTACGAGTCACATTAAGTCTGGCGCGTATTATGCCTAAAAACTGTGGGGTGTTTGACGCGAAAAGAAGATTTCTTGCTTCGGCCGCCCAATCAGCAGCGTTATACACAGCCCGAGTTGGAGCGAAATGGCTTTGCAGATGGCAAAAAAGAAGAGCACTAAAATTGGCCAAACAGACACTGGCAATCATGGTAAGCGCAGCGTATCGAAGCCTCTCTCCAGGCCCAAACCTAAATGATGCAGTGGAACTGCTAGCGGGTGAAAAAGGTAAAACATATCTGAATGAAGTTCTGGATTCTGCCAGGGCCAAGACAATCGCAAGCTGACAGGAGAAATTGGTGCAAGTGGGTAAATAAGAGACTGCCGATGCAGTTAGTTGAGCTTCCGTACAATCTAGGTTCTCAACGATTCAGCTAGCCCCTAGGAAGTTTTCAAGGCAGTCAGAATCTCAACTGAATTATCCTTAGGGAATAATTGTAGGACATCGAAGGCCAGACGCCGTCTGCTAGCTTCTGTGGCCGAGTCTACAGCCAAGTACGGCACTTCAATATGGGAGACCTGGCCCTTCGCACGGCTCAGCGGGGCATGGCAATAAGCATGTGCTGTGGGTACCGCACGGTAAGCCCTGACGTTCTCCTCGTTCTTGCCCGGCAGCTGCCCTGGGCCATGCTTGCGACAGAGAGAAGCAAACGATGGACCGACCAAGACTTGGACTGGGCGTATGCGCGCAAGGCCACCTTTACTGCGAAGGCGCGGGAGTAAGCCGCGCCCGCCGCCGGAGACACCTGCGGGCGCTGGACACGCGCACTTATACCCGACTTACACCAATGGTACAACGGGCCCGGACAAAGACCTCTAACGTACTTCGCCACCCAGATCTTTACGGACCACGGACAGTTCTAGCGCTGCATGGTCAGGATTGGGAAGACGTCTGTGGCTCAATATAGCGCTCTAACAACGTGTCGCCAGTAATTGGAGTTCGCGCTTGTCGGCCGACAGTGTAGCTCACATAATAGAGACCTCCGCTGCCTGGCCCGGATAGTAGCATATATGGATACTCTTATTAGGGAGAAAACACATTTGGAACAAAGTCGAAGAGCCCAAATTAAAGGTCATAAGGAGTAGCCGATAGAGAGTTTACTGAGGAGCGACATGCAACCAGGCATTCCGCAGGGTCTCAACGCTGGAACAAGCCTACCGGAAGATCTATGAGCAGGCCGAGACACCCTCCTCATGATTTCGCTGTGAGGGGTGCGGGGGAAAATGGGTCTCAGTAGGTGAGAGCCCACACTAGAAGCTGACGGTTGGCAACTCTGCTTATGCATAATGTATTTCCCGAAACTTCAAAAAACAAAGTTCTGACCAACTACGAGAGTGTTTCAATGAGACCTGTGTGCTGTGCGCGTCTGGGGAGGATGGCGCGGAACACACTATCCTACACTGTAGGTCTCTTTGGAAAGCAAGGCGCATTTTCTTTCATGACTAACATGCAATACGGGTGTTAACTCTTAATCATTGTTTCATTTTAGGTCGCTTACAGTAAGTCGTTTATTTTTGTCAGTTTATTTATTGTTAGTAGTATCATTAAATATTTATATTCTTGGTATACTAGAAAATAATATATTCTATACTCAAGAGGCAAATACGGGAAAGTTATGGAATTTTTTTCGTCCATACATAGCGGGTATTTTAATCTATTTGCATGATAGATTCAACCATCGGACAGACTATTTAAATTTAAGCGACTAACTTTGGATTTGTTGAACTTCGTTCTAGATACCAAAAATGGCATGCATCTTATTATCATTGAGATGCACGCGTAGTGTATCTCAAATAGATGTTAGACATCTCATATAGATGTTAGCCTACAAATGTAGATAGAAAAACATGCACAACCGTAGCATCTTTCCCCTACTGTAATAAGAATATCCGGAAACTGAAGCTGTCATTTTTCTCACGTTTCATTCGATCTAGATGTTTAAAAAAGAAGGCCACAGAGAAGAGCAGACACCGCGAGTAAGCAAAGACAGACCGCCAATGCTGACCAACGGACGACGCTACCCTGGCGAAGTATGTGCACCAACTTGTCCCTGTCCGACGGTCGATTCGCCTAAGAAATATTCACAATAATTTTATATACATATTAGTTTATATATTATTACAATATAGTTGTTTTGGAGGGCCATGACGTTCATTAGAAACAACTGACCTTCGAGTGGAATAGAGAGACAGAAATTATTGTTAATTATTAAAGAACGAACACGCATGTAACTAAGAAAAAATATATATATTTAGATATTTTAAACGCTAATATGCGGAAAATGTTGTGGTGATTAGGAATGTGTGTGAAAAAAAATCTACAACCTGCGTTACCATATTTTTGCGTAAGATTCAACAATGGTTATGAGAGTTCTAACGCCTAGTTTATATTGATCAATGAATATCAAACCAATGCTAGATTGATTAATGGCAATAGGTAACTAAAGTTTAGCGGTAAAGACATGGGAAAAAACGTGCATACTTAAAGCTTAAGTTTTGTATTGACTTATAAAGCATCACCCGTATCATTCCCGTAATAGCACCAAACTATTTATTATGTTAGAAAAGCCAATAAAACATTTTTCAAAGATGGCAAGGAATCCGTTGCACGCGTCCAAATATGTAATCATCTTTCGACCGGTTCAAGCAGATAGTTTGAAAAGTCATAAGTTAATCGTAGCGGAATTTTTTTGGCAGAAACTAGCGACGCAAAATTCCTCAGCACGTTGTTTTTCATCGATCACTAAAACATTGAGTTTATTTTGTCATAGATTATATGCATATCTGCTTTTTCTGGATATTGTGAACTGGTACAGTACGACTTGTAGTCGTATATCTCGCATATAGTCGAACCAGCATTGTGCATTGTAAGGCGAATATAAAACAAACGCAAGTCTTTTTTTCCTGGAGATTGTTAATTTTGCAATAATTTAAAATTGTGTGTATGGCTGGCAATCATTATTTTAAGAAGTCCTTGTAAAATAAGTAAATCATTTTAAGTAATTATAAAAGTAACACGAGTAGTAAGTTTGATAAAGCAAAACGAACATTTAACTGTATGAATACATTTACATGCAAAGCATTCACAAAAAAAATTAAAGTTATTTGACTATCCCAAATTCATTATTACTACCGAGACCAAATGTATCCCCATGAAGAGGGCAGTTTTCGCATTGTTCCTATTTCCGACGATTTTCTTTCTAAAGTCTAACGATGGAAGATAGACATTACGTTCCGAGTTAATTAATCGAACACCTTACACTACAAGAACAACAAGCAATCTATTAGATTAGGTGGCTTAAATTCGGTTAAAAGCGTACATCATGTAATACATGCAGACCCACTAAAACCGATTTCCTCCCCACTCGCCCGCAATTGCGTGGCAGGATTGATTTGACACCAGCGAAGGGAGTCTCATGTTCTAGCGCTCCGTCATAGAGAGTTGCGTTGAGGGCATTTCAGCTCATCTATCCCAGTTGTTCTAATATGTAGCCATAATTGCTTCAAACGTATGAAAACTATTGTAAAAGATACGCTGCTTTAGTACAAAGTCGGATGTCCTTTGTACTAAAGCACTCGCTTTTACCAGATGTAAATTAGGGAAGTACATACATCTTCCAGCCAAAAGATAGGGAGGATTACTTTTGGCACCGGCTCTTTTTCCAAGGGCACCAGCCGCATATTTACTTGAACCCGCATCCTCATGTCAACTGTCAAACCGGATGCCTGGAACAGAAGTGGTCAGTCGTCATTGGCCTTATATAACATATATGTAACATAAACAGCATATATTATGTTTATCTATGCTTAGCATTAGATACGCATAATATATATATATAGATACGCATATATATATATATATATATATACTTAGGATCCTGCAGGCCTACCGTACGGTTAGCACAAACGCAGCCCTGGTACTGGCTGGTTCCCCGCCCTGGGACATGATAGTAAACGAAACGAGAAGGATGTGGGAAGCAGGGAGTAAGTCCAGCAAAGAAGTTGAGAGGGAAAAAACGATAAGATCGCGGCAAGAAGAATGGGACGCCATACCCATAGGCTCACCGGGCCATTCACTTCGCTTGCTCATCCCGGACATCAAAAGGTGGATAGACCGCCCGGCAGGGGAACTTAACTTTTCCCTTACGCAGTGTCTCACTGGCCATGGTGACTTTAAAATCTTTCTCTTTCGTTTAGGCAAAGCTCCCTCTGTAATCCCCCCGAGCACACTCCTGAAATGCAATGGACTAGAGCAGGCAAAGACAACTGCCATAGCGCTGCTAAGATTGATCAGCATGGAAGCTAGGCGAGGAAATGGCAACTGCAGTGATGAAAAAGAAAAAAGCTTAAGGGGGGAGTAGTGTTTAGTGGGTAGATATCTTGGCGGACCAACATCCAACCGCTAGAGTCAAGTCCCACACTGCTCGGGAGGGGGGAATACCCCGTACTCGTAGTGTGCGTAAAAGCATTCACCCTTTTCAACACAAAAAAAAATTATATATATATATATATATATATATATATATATATATATATACTTCAGCTCATTCCTTTTCCCACACACAAAGCTGGTGCTACGCTAGATCTGCTCTTCTCCACCGACCCCGATATCATAGGAAATCTTGCACCTGTCGACCCTTCTGTGGACTCAGATCACAAAGCAATTAGCTTTGATATCGCTCTGGAAAACACCAACATCTCATACGACTACATCCGTCTCAGTTACAAAAAGATGGACGAGGTCAACATTGCTGCCCATCTGAACGCTATAGACTGGAGTGCCTTTTTCCGTGACTGCGACGGGGTGAACACGATGTATGAGAAATTCTGTGACTGCTGCAATTTCCTGATCAACGAATTTACACCCAGACTTGATGCCAACGCTCAATGGCGCAACCTTCGCGACTACGTCTCCCTCTTGGAGAATCTCGTCTCTTCGTCCCTGAGCGTTGCTCTTCATCAAAAACTGATGAAGGCAACAAGGCGATTACGCTCGCTAACCGAACTGAACCTGAATCACAACGATGGCAGAGTTTTCTTCCGTTATGTGAACGTGCGGCTGAAGGATACTGGGTCTCTACCTTCTCTGCAATCTGTCAACGTTACTGCTACCAAGCCGGAAGAAAAAGCCAGTTTGTTAGCCCAGCATTTCTCGTCTCTGTTTCGTGACTCACAAGGCGCGTCCACATCACCGACGTCTTCTCACACACATGGTGACAGGCCCAGCCACTCCACATCTCCCATCCAAGATTCGCCGCTGGTTTTCTCGGAAGAAGAAATTTACAAGGTGCTCTCTCATCTGAAAGGGAATGCAGCCACACTCCCGATTGCATTCCACCGATCTTCTACAAGAAGTTTGCCATTTTTCTCGCCGAGCCTCTGAAACTGTTATTTGAACGCTCATACAATGATGGTCAAGTACCCAACCCCTTCCGCGAATCGATAGTGACGGCTATACACAAAAAAGGCTCCAAAATGGATGTCTGCAACTATCGGCCGGTCTCTCAATGTTCCATCGCGTGCACCGTCTTCGAAAAGCTCGCGGTTGCGCACTTGGTTCGTCACCTCACCCGTAACGTTCTCCTCGATCCTGCCCAGCATGGCTTCGTCGCACATCGCTCGACGTGCACCCAACTACTGGAAATGATACAAGACTGGGCCATGAATATAAATCACAACGTCAACTTCCACTGTATATATTTCGACCAGAAGAGTGCATTCGACAGGGTTGAACACGATCTTCTCATCAAGAAGTTGGTCTCGCTCGGAATCCACGCTTCCACTGTTCGATGGTTCAAAGCCTACCTATCCGGCCGCTCGTATCGCGTCAAGGTTGACAACGTTCTCAGTCGACCCTGGCCTGCCCCGTCGGGTGTCCCTCAGGGCGGATGCGCGTCTCCTCTGCTGTACGCCATTTTTATTTCTGATATCGGCCGGCATGTCCCTCCTGGGGTGAAGTACCTAGAGTACGCCGACGACCTCAAGCTCTACTGCCCTGTGAATGACAGCACCTCGCACGCTCGGCTGCAAAGGGCTGTTGACGGAATCGCCCGTTGGTGTGTCGAAAACGGAATGATTCTCTCGGCTCAGAAATGTGTCGTTCTGAAGCGTGGGTCGACTGATTTTGACTATGAGATCAATGAAACCGTTCTCCCCACGCTTCCCGTCACGAGAGACTTAGGTATACAGGTCACCGCTGACCTAACTTTTAAGGAGCACGTGCACCAGCTGGTGAAATCCTCTGCAATACTTGTAAATATGTTGTTTCGTTGTTTTATTGTCAGGGATCCCGATGTATATATTAAGATGTACAAAGCCATAGTTCAAGACTAATGTACTGCTCCCCGGTGTGGGAACCATACCAAAAAGGTTTCCTCAATAAGCTTGAGGGCGTCCAACGCAAATTTTTAAGGCGATTAAGATGGCGGTGCAACCTCGACAGGGATGCGATCGCCCTACCGCCAATCTCCGCCCTGTTTGTAAAACAAAATGTCTCTGCCCTCCGCATACTTCGAAGGGCAGGAATGAATGACAAATTTTTTGACATCCACTCCAACAGCCTACGTAGTGGTCACACTATTGTGCCAAAGGACACCGCTCGCACTGAGCGTATTAATAATATATTTGCCTGGCGAATAGCTCGAATGTACCAATCCAAGCAGTTATCGCCGGAACAATTTGGTGTATCTTCATTGTTGTAACCTGTATCAACCCCTTTTAATAAAGGCGCTATTGAATTGAATATATATATATATATATATATATATATATATATAAACAGCATATATTATGTTTATCTGTGTTTAGCATTAGATACACATTATATATATATATATATATATATATATATATATATATATATATAATCATTTATTTATGTGTATAAGATATACAATTGTGATGTAAGAACATGTGCACAGCCCGCTTGGGGCATAACTCAAAGCATTAGGTCCAGGCTAGGGCTGGTCCACCTAGCCAGGGTACCTCTAATCGAGGCGGCATTCCCTCTTTGAACATTTAATGACAGACGTTGCAGTAAGTATTCGCCCGCCCTCTTGTCTCCTGTAGCGAGTACCAATCTTTTTCCGACATCATTAAGCAGTTTCTTCGTGAGCAGCCCAGCCCCCCCCCCAATGTCTCAAACGCAAGGGGTGAGAACAAGTGTGGGTAAGAGACGCCTAAATACTTTCTGCACTTGGCTGCTTCCGCTAGGGCTACCGCGTGTCCAGGGCGAACTGCGCCCGCACCGACCATTGAAGGGGCTAAAGAGTCGGTTACGGTTGCATCCCACACCAACATTTGGCCCTGCTCAAAGGGAGTCAGGGTCATGCCATCAGGTCTCTTTCCATCGTCTCGGACTAAACCAAGGGGCTCCAAGATGCATGGGTACCCTGCCGATCGCAGCGCTCTGCTAAACGTTTCGTTCAAGGCCGAGTGGCGTGCAATTCTGCCTGAACTCTGCGGACAGGAAAGCCCATGGTGGCCTAGGGAGTCGACCTCGTCACCGCATTTGCAGTGGTGTGGAGAGACTAGCTCTGCTCCTTACCTCAAACCGACAAGTATTCGTATAGACTCATCGTCTAGGAGGGTACCCAGCTGAGGGCTCGGGGGGCGTGCAGCCATGCACCTGCACCGGGCGAGGAGACTGCATGTAGCCTCGCTTTGCTAGCGGCCGTGGTTGTTCGTTCCCATAGGCCGCTTAAACGACCGTCATTTGCCAGCTCTGACCACGCGCGCTGAAGAGAAGGAGTCTCTGGTTGAGACCCGCAGAATGCAATGGCGTCGTCCTGGATCTGTTCAAGCGTGGCCTTGAAGTTCGCAACCGCCTGGGGGTCCAGAATAGACTCAACGCCACTAGTCGCCGAATGCAGGGAGGCGATGTGTGCTGCGACTGAAAGCGAATTTGCTTCAGGCAAGCCCAGTCCACCCTTGGCTACGGGTAGGAAGGCCTGAACTAGGGAATCGTCTTGCAACTTCAAGTTGAGTATAGATTCCAGCGCACAACACATCTTCGCGTTAATTTCCTCCAAAAGATCCGGGAAGGCTGAAGTATTGACTCCCCTGAACAGGTAGTTCAGCCTCGACGCGGAGAAGCATGAACGCAGAAGGTACAGCCCCCGGTGAGCACCCAGCTGGGGAAGACGGTTGAGACCAATCTCGAGTTTTTCTCTCCCGCGTTCGATAGTCGGTCCAAGTTGGCGAGAAAACAGGGGTACGCCAAGTAGATCCAGGTTATCGTCTGTTACGCGGCAGCCTGGAAGTAGATTCTGTATTTCGGAGATATCAGCTGTATCTAAGCCGATTATGTGAACCTCACACTTGATTGGGTTCAGCTCCAGACCGCTGCATGCGGCAAAACTAAGTATCTTCTTTAGATCTTCACAGACCGTACTTATGTCCCTCCAACGACCC
>QVRM01001734.1:0-52087 GCA_003439945.1 Dermanyssus gallinae
CACTGAACCTCGCTACTTTTTACTTTCACTTCTAGTCCTCCTTGGACAAGACCGAGGGTGTAAGAGGGTGCGAGAGTGGTCGAGCTTAATCGGAAATGTGCCGTCATGGCGTCAGTTGCTCCTGACGGTGGATCTCATAAGGAACGCAGCTGGGCTCGCATACTAATGCTAAAATAATAAAGCTGTTGCGCTGTGGGGTGTAATGTGGAAACCTATTACTACGAACTCACTATTACTTTTTGTCATGTAAGTTGATAACTTCATATCATATATTAAAATATTAAATTATTATTTCATGCCTTATGCAACTTTTACATAGAATATAAGAAAATTTATTTGCCTTGTTTTGCCTAGGATCGAAACCAAAATAAGGAAAAAATCTTCTAAAAATGGTACCCTTGATTTTGTCAAATCGGAAACACTATTTTTTGAGCCAAGTATGTCAAACGGCAGCTTGGGCGATAAAATTACAACCGCAAACTACAATGAAATGCGTCATTATTATTCGAACGGAAGTAAACGAGGGGACGGCACCAGCATGAAAACACTCTTTATAAATGCTACCGTGAACGAGTACCTCTTCGCCGGGTAAGTGCTCTTATATTAATTTATTTGACTGTTAATTAAGTCTGCAAACCCTAAAAAAGATCGTTTTAACGAACCTACCGTAGTAGGAAGTAGGCAGGCCCCGCTGAAGATAAAAAAAAAACAAAAGAGCAAGACAGTTAACCTTTTCGGAGTCGTCCGCTACCGCACCAGAAATGCCTATAAGAGTTTCTTATATTTTGTAAACCACGTTCCGGGACGCTGGGTTTTATGCTGCCGGACCAACAAAGAGCCTCATCTTGGTGAAGAAATTTGCGTAATACTGATAATAGGCATCATCTGGGAGTGAGAGGTGGGCCATATCAGTCGATTTGTGCGCCGCTGATACGGCGGCCACCCCTAAAATCACAGCATTTTGAGCTTCATTTGAGATGGACATTAGGGCGTCGTTCAAGACATTTGTTAAAGTCGTTTAATACATTTGTAGGAAAACTGTTTCAGACGAACCTGCTCCTTTAATAGGTTGGTCATCTTAGGTTGTCTAAGAGACGAAGGGGGATAAGCAGAGCATAAAGGGCCTTATGTGAACCCCGACAATAAAGCAGCTTTTTCTTTTGGAATTCTAGTATACTGGTCAATGGTCTGTTTACATTCGGATAGTGCGGTCGTGCTCAGTAAGTGCTGCGTGTTTTCGTCATCTGATATCGGCCTACCTCCTTTTTATAACATATATTGCTTTCACGTAATATTACAGACACGATAAAGGTAATAAACTAGCTGATCTATTGTGCATTTATTGAACAGTACGATTTGGATGCCGCAGTCAAAACCATATAAGAATCGTGCCTTTTAAGGCCTATAGAGTAACTGAGGATTAATTGCCGTTGCAAGATGACAATAATGCATCGATCAGATTACGAATGACTGTGGTCAACCAGATCCAACAGAGCAACTACGTAATACGGGTCCAACAACAGTAAACTTATAATTTTATTATTCATGTGTTATACTGACATTTCGCCGTACTGGCAGTACACTGTAATGCGAACGGGCTAAGTCAAACTGAAATTATTGAAAAGTTTCTTGTGAACCTGCTGTAACAGCCATATCCCAAAATAAGCTCCAGGGATCCGAAACTTGTTAATTTAATAAATAGTTTCTACAGCTGTAGGCCAGACTCTTGCAGCGACGGAGCAGCTTTGTATATACAACACTAATACGACGGTTAAGTACGAAAATATGTATTTTATGACTTCAGCTAACTCTCCTGGGAGTGTATAGTTGTGGAGGTGAGTGGTATGGTGGACGGCAAATCTAGTTTGGATTCCTGACGCGCCGCGTGTCAATCGGTTAATTTCGTTCTTGTGCTTAGATTAATGCCACTGCCAACCCAGTGGCTCTGCCAAGTGTGCGATGTATAGTGTGCGGATTGGTTGATCGAACGTTTTATGGATTATTTAGATACGTGTTCTGTCAGCAATAAAGCAATGGGATGTGTATCATTTCTGTTTCATCGTTTGTGTATTCTGGAACTGGAGTTAGCAGAGGTAGGAGCAAGAAATCACGGATGTTAGTGCCTGTGCCCGCATCGAATGCAGAACTGTCTGGCGCCGATTAGAGTTCCACTCAAAGCTCTCACTCGACGGCCAAATTAAGACCTTGTGGTAATGGGAAACCGCATAGTTAAGTTGAAACCAGCACTACAAGCAAATACACGATATGGGTACGCTCAACACCGAGAATAGTTGTGAAGTGTATTATAGCAGGCTGTAGAAGCCTTTGGTACAATACTGAAGCGTTATTCATCATGAATCCCAACTCCCGAGCTGTTTATACTTCTGCAGACTGTAAAACAGCCAACGGTAACCTGCTATATGGCTTTTATGACCAGGCCACCTCTCAGCGTTTTCGGCTGACATTCGCTAAGGTCGTATTAAGCGGCCGATATAATTGTAAAGGCAAAATCGTTGAAACTATTGCTGCAATTGTAGCAAGAAGACATTAAATTTTTTTTAGGAGTGAAGATTGTGAAGACTGAAACAAAGTAAAACAGTATGCTGGCAGAGGGCAACAGTCGTAGAGTCGACCAATTCCCGTAAACCTTCGAATTAGCGCCACTTGAGGAGCCAGACCACGCCTGCTCAGATGAGTTCAACAATAATTACTCTACGGAACTGATAGGGTGCTGACACTCTTACCCTCCTCTCCCGGCATCTCTAGCAGGCGCAGATATTGTAGTGCTGACGGAGACGTGGGCCACTAAAGGGTTCAATATGCCTCGCCTCTACTCATCCACTTTCTGGCCTAGAATGAAACAGGCACCGGGCGCCTCAGGTAGGTAGTGTCAATTTTCTGTAATCATCGAGTCGGGAACCTCTATTCTGCACTCGCCGAAGTAGTATATGGAGATTGCCAGGAACGACGCTTAATCCCGTCCGTTCTAGTCTTTTTAGCGACTTTTTTAACGAGCTTAAGGCTCAGGGATCTGACGCACGAAGAATGAGGATGCAAAGTGATGGCCCACCGCGATGATGACCTTCCCCGACGAGTGAGGTTTCAAGCTGTCAAAAGGCGATATCTTTGGAGGCGATATCTTCGGTGCTGCCAGATTGGTGAGGTTCTCAGGATATGCTAGCGCCAGCCAACGAAATCCAGTCCCCGTCTGTTGCAGGACTTGTTGTCTGCACTGGGCAGCACGGCCGGTCCTGGTGAAGCTCTTTAGCGACTCTTGGTCAACACCAGCTAGGATTTGTACTCCTGGCGGTACAGAGCTAGTGCTCTGTGCACTGTGCTTGTGCATTTTTGCAATCCCGCAAAATGCCACGGTGATGGTCAAACTGGACTTTCGAAACGCCTTTAATAGCGCCCAGAGAGATAATCCGCTTGAGCCGCCAAATCGTGGGCATCATTACGGTTTCACCAGACGAACCTGGCCTTTGGTTCAGAACTATTCCACCTGGTAATGCCCCATAACGCTATGCTATCGCAGACAGGTCTTCAAGCAAAATGATTTTGCTGGATTCCCCTGGGTTTTCACTTGCTTGTTTGCTCAACGAAGTTTAGCCACTAGAGTTAACTACCCCTCTTAACTTACTCTCAAACAGTCGCGTAGTAGACAAGGTTAACTGGAGCTGCTAGGTGTCCCCGTATTGGCCAGACGACATTGCAAAGGCATCAGACAGTTGAAGAGACTAATTTGACTTCGCCACAGGCAGACTATCCCAATGGGGGGCTCGCTGCGGCCTACTCCTTCTAAGATCTTGTTTTAGCCACAAGGTCAACACACCTGCTTAGAGGTGCAACCTGTTATCACTAAAGCGTATACAGCCATTTTTTGGACTTAGCTTAGACATTTTAGAGATCATTCTAAATCTTAAGCTGACTGCTGGGGCAAGGGAACTAACGTTGAACTTCAAGGCTGACCGACAACTTGTCGTTGTTATTTGATTCTCCTCCCGATAATAGGGCTAACCAGAGCAGTTGGACAGCTCGGCTACTAGAAATGCGACTAGCAAGTCTGGTTAATAGAGCACCTTCTCTTGCCGATAGAGCCAGGCATCGAGCTACTAGTACTTAAAGGGCTGGGGCTTTATAGTACTAATAGCTTAGTAGGAGCTATTAGTACTTACTTAGCTAAGTATATAAAAGTATATAAAAGTCCCATGCATTTTGGAGCCGTCTGGCTTAGTCAGAGACGATGGAAGGAGACCTGATGGAATGACCCTGACTCCCTTCGAGCGGGGCCAAATGCTAGTGTGGGACGCGACCCTAACAGACTCTTTAGTCCCCTCAATGGTCGGTAACGGGCGCAGCCCGCCCTGGACCACGCGGTAGCCCTAGCGAAAGCAGCCAAGTGCAGAAAATATTCAAGCCTCAGTTATCCACACTTGTTCTCACCGCTTGCATTCGAGACATTGCGGGGGCCTGGGTCCGCTCACGACAAACTGCTCAAGGATGTCGGGAAAAGATTGGCGCTTGCTACAGGAGACAAGAGGGCGGGCGAGTATTTACTGCAACGTCTGTCATTAGATGTTCAGAGGGGGAATGCCGCTTCGGTGAGAGGTACCATGGCTAGGTGGACCAGCCCAGGCCTGGACCTAGTGCCTTGAGTTATGCCCCAGCGGGCTGTGCACACGTTCTAACATCACAAATGTATATTTTGCTACACTTAAATAAATGATGATACTAAGCAATATAAAAGTATTATATATTATATATAAAATATATAATACTTTATATATTACTAAAGTATAATCTTAGTTACACGCCCTACCATGTCCGCGAATTGAGACTCTGTTGGACGACGAGACGACGCGCATAAACGCAGGGCTGCGACTTGGTTTTGACCCAGTCGTGCCTCGCCAATGCCGTTGTGGTGGTTTTGTGGACGCGTTGGCCCATCATGGCCTCTCATGCGCGTTGAGTGCAAGCCGACGAGCACGGTACTTCGCTTTATCAATCAATCAGGTTTATTAACGTGCCCAACAAGTTCGCAATCTGTCCCCTTTCATTCAAAATATACACAGTATACGAGGGTATGAACAAATCAAACGTGTGTACGCGATGAAGCAACACAATTGATTATAGGTTATACGATATAAGTTTACAAGTGTATGCCCAAATAGAAAGCGTATACGCGATAAAGCAACACAATTGAGTATAATTAACACAGTAAATGTGTAAATCTTTATAACTAACATTATACAAGTTTAATAACTATACAGTAAATTAAATGTAAAACAGTTTACTCGGAGTCTCTCTCTTCCGTTGTAAGAGAAGATGCCGCTTAAACACAGCGGGCCGGCTTCCATTTCGAAGCGCCAATGGCAGCTCGTTCCAGATCGTAGCCAGCACGTAGGCCAGGGAGTGCCGAAAAAGGGTGACCCCGGCGCGGAACATGCCTAGGGTCGGTGGGGTGGCTGAGATGAAAAGAAGGCTCCTGGCCTCGGTGGCCGAATCAACGGCGCTATACGTAGCTTTTGTCTGAGGGGACATGGCAATGCGGACGGCGGAAAATAGGGGGGCACTAATCAGGGTAAGCCGAATATATCGAACAGTCTTGATCGAAGCTCTCCTGGCCCTAGCCACGATGCTGCCATAGAACCTCTTAGTTGCTGAACAAAATAAAATGTATCTAGACGAAATCTGGATCTCACCAGGGTCAGCTCGGGGGACTGGACCGCAACAATGTCCTCTCCGAGAGTTACTGGTGAACGCCTGGAGCTGGGTGATGCTGGCCCGTTGAATTGGATATGTTGGCGATTCTCCTTCTCAAACTAAGACATTTTTCAAGAATAGCAGTCTTGCCACACTAGCAATATCCTTTCGGTGAGTTTGGCCAGAGCAGGGCGCGCAATAGTCGCAGCGGATGGTTCCTGACCGATGCGGGCATTATAATTGAGCGTCGATGGGTTTTAAAATATTTACACACCCTTTAGCAGGGGGGCTTTATTAGAACAGATCAACTTGTTTGTACGTAATTCGCATTCCCGGTACTGCGCCCGGCAAACATTTTGTTAACAATTTCTTTCCGGGCAACAGTTTTAGCATGTATGTTGATATCGGCTCTTTGTGTTCGTCAAAATAGAATCAAAGAATATGTTCGCTCGATCTGGGAACTTACAAATAGAGACGAACGTAGCCTTATTAATATCATCTAGAACAACACAAATATCATCACAATTTATATCACAAGTCCTCACATTACAACGAAAAGCAACACGTTTTAAAAACTTATTCTGCAGTTTCCTTAACAAATTTCTATCACGTTTCAATCCTAGATTCATACTGGAGAGGCATATACAATCACAGGTAGGACATATTGCTTATAAAGTTTGACATACAGATTAGGGTCTTTTAAGACAAAGGATCGCAATATCCAGTGCATTCTCCGACTAGCTGACGCAGCTACCTCTAGAACATGCGGTGTGTAGCTCAGCGTATTACTTGTCAGAACTCCTAAGTCTTTTTATCGATGGCTTTGCCGCTAGCTGTTCAGTACCTAATGTGTAGTTATGTACAGGATTATTGCTGCCGAAGTGCAGAACTGCGCACTTATTACAGAGAGCTTTAGGTCTAATCCTTTACACTAATCCATAAATTTTATTCCCTGTGGACAACCGACGATGACCTCAGCCGTTGACGACAGACAATCATTTCCCCTCACTCTAAGGTCCTATGTTCAAGGAAAGCTTTGATCCAGTTTGTGAGTTTCTGTTCCAACACCGACCGCGGTGAGAATGTTTAGAAGCTTCGAGTGTGTAGTGGTTCAAATGCAGACTTAAAGTCGAAGTCTACACAGTCAAAGGGCTTGCTATCATTAGTTAAAAAGGCCCAGTCATTTTGCGTTTCCAGCAGTTGTAGGACAGTAGAATGTGCCTGGTCGATATGCGAATTTGCTCCCTAGAAAATTAGACCTTGTGAATTCGCATTTCTATAGATCGCATCGGCCAACTCCTTTTCAAATAGCTTGCACGGCACAGAGGTGAGCGATACAGGCCTTTTGTTGTTTGGATCACTTTTGTCGCCGCGTTTATGAACCGGACAGACAATGGCGCAGCGGAAGAGGTCTGGGACCCAACCATCTTCGAGGGTTCTGCGAAATATCAAAGACAACGGAACACACACATCATAGCCACACTTCTTATATACAAGAGCTGGGATACCATCAGGCGTGGCGCTTCGCTTGTTAGCCAGAGAGCGAAGGTGGCGTTCAAGATTTTCAGGAGAGGAGTCAAACGTCCTCAACCATGCGCAGATCCTCAGACACAGGCGGGCGTTGGTTAGAGGTAGGTCGTGCGTCGCGTAGCTGGACTTCCGTGGGTGATGGATATGTTGCGGCGAATACTCCGCGCAGAATTTCTCAGCTTTCTCCTGGTTTTGTGTAGCCAACCGATCCATCCGCTCTATGATCGAGCCTCAAACAGTCTTTAACTTTCATTCGCCTTTCGATGTATCTATGAACCGCGGTGGGAACAGCCGATTGGGCTACGGAGCATTCTTCGATGATTCGTGTTCTATGAAGCATCTTTTGCAGTTTCTTTTGCAGTCTAGCTCCTTCTTCTGGCGTCGCTCTGTTCAATTGCTGGGTGATGCTTTCTATGCTAGGATCCAGAACACCATGCAGATTAGGAGACTTCCTGGGTACACAACAATCCATCAGGAAGTGCATGTAAGTGACAAATTTGTTATACATGTCATTCACGTCAATACAGGATTGGAAGAAGGTTGTCCAGTTCGTAGCACCCAGATTCATGGTTAGGCATTCATAGTCTCCCTTGTCAAAGTCCCAGAGTTGTGTACGATCCGTCGTCACACTACGACAACTAGAGATCGTGAACGAGACCATTTGATGGTCTGTTGCAACTGGCGCCGGTGTGAAACGATGACGTTGCCAACAATATCATCTCTAGCCAGAACAATATCAAGAACATTGCTACCTCTCGTGGGATGCTCAACACATTGCAGTAGTCCTGCTTCGCAACAGTACTGAAGAAACATTTCTTCCATCGACAGTGGTCCTTCTTGGGCTCGTAACTTCCGCTCGTCTGGATGCACAGTGCCAGTCTGTCCAGTTTATGCCAGGTTGATTAAGATCTCCAGCAAGCACTACACTATGTTCATCCGATGTAATTGTTTCGAGATCGGTAATGAGAGTAGCCATTTTAGTCGATAGCTCCGCTCGTGATCCCGTAGGGCTAAAGTACGTACAGATAAGTCGTACTGTGCCGTTCGGAAGAATCAAATCAACCGCAATAAGTTCCGAGGAAGTAGTTGCCGGTGTCGACCTCAGAGCATGCATACTTCGAACTAACAAGGAGCAGTACACCGCCACCGTTTTGGCCAACACGATCTCTGCGAAAAACTTCGAATTTGCCACCCGCCGAGAGTTCAGCCGAGGAGACGTTTTCGTCGTTCAGCCCAACTTTCCGTGATGAACGCTACGCCGATATCTCCAGTGGTCATGAAGGCAAGCAGGCAGTCGACGGCTCCAGGTTGGCCAGTGATCGTGCATTGACAGATATGCATTTTATCGTAGAAAATTCATCATCCTTAGGTTTCCTTATTTTGTCCGTTTCAGTGTTCGTTTCCGTAAGAGTCAGCGTACGCTTTCTTTTCTTCAGTCAGTGGGAAGGGTGTCTTTCCATGACATCAGATTCTTTGAGACGGCCATTGAATTCTTTTATAATGGAACCATCGTTCCAGATGTCCTTATCGAACATTCTCTCTACAATCCGTGTCTGGTACTTCGACATAGAAAGAAGTGTAATGAGAGTATCTCGTCTTTAGTTTCTTAACAACTACGGGGTACACGCCTGTGGGGTCCTGACCGGATATAAAAATCCGTTCTGTGTGCAACCGAAGCGATGAACTGGGTTGAGAGATCGGACCATTGTCCTTACCCGCCATCAACAACTAGGATACGTCTTTGTTTTCGACTGTCCCCACTTTTACCAGCAAATTTCATTCTTGGTTTGGCTTGAGATTTGACGGCAAACTGAATCCGACTTCTCGACTGCGAGCTGCTGAAAGATCTACTGTGAGATCGGTTCGTGCGTTGCATCATCCTGCCGCGAAGATTCCTGCACGGTCGTCCTGAGAAGCATTTCCACTGGTCGCAGTCTTGCTTTTGTCTTTTTGTAGTAACCTGTCCAACTTCTTATCGAGCAGATTATTCTTGTCAGCCAGCGCTATGTTTTTCGACACTAATAGGCGAATCGTCACATGAAGCTTTTTCACTTGACCACAAAGAGATTTAACCAGTAATGCTAAATCGGTCACAGTACTCAGCTCTTCATCGTCCATTTCATCATCATCGTCGTCATCATCGTCAGCTGGTGGAGAGAGTTTGCAATTGCCGCATTTAAAGGAATTAATAACCTCTTCTCTCTTAGCTTCCAGAAATGTCAGATTAGTACATGCCGCTAAGTGCACTCTCAATTTACAGCCAACGCATCGGATGCTTGACGCTTTTCCGATCTCACAACTGCAGTCCGGGCATGTACGTGGATTGCCACTACTGCGCTGTTTCTTCTGGCCTGCGTCCAGCTGATCAGGCTCCATTGCGCGCTTCGTAGTCATGCCTACGTACAGCTGATTCTCCTCAATGTTTATTTGTCCTTACGTATCACACGTTCCAAGATGCACCACAGACGAGCACAGTGCATCCACAAAGTATCAAAACAAGCAGACGGGCAGCTTGCAGAATGAGATCTCGAAGAAATCGTGCGTAAGGCACTCACGTTCAGATTCAACACCGTTTATTCAAACGGTCCGATCTCTGACAGCGCACAGAAATACCAAGTGGGACCCACGTCAAGCGGTGCACGGAGTCGAGACGAGGCAAACGACACCAAGCAAGCTCGGATCCAACACAGATTTCCACCGTAAACAGAGCAAAACACGGGAGCTCGCGGAAGCACAAACCACTCAGTTCGAACGCTGACTCAGCTATGTGACTATTTTTCACATGACATAAAAAATGTGACTATTTTTCCCTTTTAAAAAGCGCGATGGTTTTCGTAAATAAGATCAATGGAAAAGTAGACACGTAGGGGGGCTACTGGGGCCAACCTGCAAAAGCAGCCAGGATTCAGAGTTTTTACTAGAGTTAACTTACTGGAGCACCTGTGTGAAACCTCAGTGCTGGTTTGTTAGCAATTTTCTATTATTTGATAAAAGTACACGGCAGTTTCATTGCCGATGTTATGTTCATCGCATCTTTAATGCACCGAGCGCCGGGCATAATGAGATATCTAGAGTTCCTTCAACAGTCCTTGTGGCAGAATGGCCGTTGACTCTCAGCGGTATGGCTTATCATCTATTGTCAATAAGCATTGCTCAAAAAAGCTTAATAAACATCAGGAATCAAACCGGCGACACCCCGGTAAATGACAACCATGACTAGCGTCCCCTAGATCACGCCGCCACATATCCTAGGCAACGTATATTTTCTAAAATTAGCCTTAAGCTTAACAAAAAGTGGCTAAATGCAAAACGTATTTGTTTGGTGGGACAAGCGCTTATACTTTGTTGAGCACGAACGCAATTATAATTGTCGTAACAACTGACAGCCGCGACAATAATAGAGGCCATAATTCGTGTCTTGCAATCGGCTTATATAACATTCAAAAGCAATCAAAACGGGTAGTAATAAAATGTGATACACTTGACTTGCCAGGCCATAAACAGACAGTTTTATACCTGTTTTTTTGTCGCATTACAACAGCTATAACGACCCAGAGGTCGGTGTTGTTGAGCTCGGATACTTTGCTTTTCAAAATGCTAGTACTCAACGGACAGTGCGGGTGTATACCGATACCAAAAGGCTTAATCAAATCGTCACTATTAGCACGCTCAAGTAAGTAGTATTTCCATTGACACAAATATATTACAGTGCATGTATAGTTACAGAAGAAAAGAGTATATTTGATTGTTTATTGAGAAAAGAGAAGAACGAAAACAACTATGTAGTTCTTGCAGGAAAGAAACATGTATTAAAAGTTTTGATATTTTGAGCAAATGTAGCGAGTTCCAAGCCACAAGACGCATGACATTATTGTCGCTTCAGTTTACTCCTAACCGTTAGGACCACTGTTATTTGTTCGGACGAGTAATATACTGCCTAAGCATAGCTGGTGTACAAACAACTAATTTTGGTAGTGATCTTAGTTGTCCAACTAAAAATTCGATAGCTGACTTGAGTAAAGCTGTCGCAACTCATAGTCTGCGACTAGTATTTATTATTGGGCAGTATATATAGGAGTGAGCAGGCTTCAGCGCCTAGAGACCAAACTTAATCTGCCACCCTTTAGGGAGCTTAATTCAAATTGTATATAACGCTGCCATGCACCGTGCCATTGTAAACAGCCGACGAATTTCAGGTCGTGTTCACAGCAGTTGCTGCTGCAGCGGTGAGACAATGAGTGTTTACAGAGAGCGTATGCTGTACCTTCAAACAGGGTATAGCTTACCCTGCGAACAAGAAATATTATCGACTCGCCGTTTTTGTCGATTGCCTTTGGACTGCTGCTCAAACTATATTAATGGAGAAACTAGCTGTTACTTACAAGTACCCTACTTAGAGAATATAGAAGAAAGGGCTGGATCCTGAATGAGGAAAATTCTCTTTTTTTATGTTAGATCTCCGAGAAAATCTAAAAGCAGTAAAATTAATGTATGTCTATCTGTAGCCGCGGAGTAATCTAAGCTGCCGAAAGCCCTAATAACCTTTTGGTTAGAATATTATTTTTATTTTATAGTTATTAAGAATATTAAACCGCATATTCTAATTTTAACTTCCAATACAAATATGCGTTTATATGATTTTATTTTCAGGACACTCCGCCCATATGGAAATAGATGTAACGCAATAGAGGGTACAGGTAAATTCACTTCAAATAAATACACATAAATAGCTAACGGTATATGTACTACGTTTGGCAGCAACAGCAACACTAATCTGTTCTAATTACAGCCTAAATATTACTGTGTTCTATGATTGATTGATTAGTTTATTGTTCGCTTCGCATGTATGCCTATATACACATCTAACCCTTTTATATTAGGGGCGCTTAGAGCGGCAGCATATGTTATCTAATAATGAATACTGTTAGAGCAATAGGATTATTTGATGCAAGATCAAATAATCATATTGCTCTAACAGTATTAATTCGACTATATTAGAAAAAAATAAGGTGAAAAAAGTTTTCTTTTTTCCTGATGACTGTGTCCTAATTTAAGGAGCCAAAGGCAAACACGTAGATATAGTGACGGATCCTGCATGTGAAAGTCGCCACGTATACACCAGGTACATAGTGCATGGTTATCACTACCTGGTATGTTCAAACGCAGCCTTTCACGAGGAGTACGAGTTGTGCGCCGGTTCTGCCTGCAGAGGTGTGCCAAGTACCATGCAGTGGAATGCACAGCGCTGAACAAAACATTGTTGCACTACTTCTCTCGCCGAAAGCGTGAAGAAGTAAGAGTATTATGAAGAAACATCTTGAACTGTGTATTATACTCAATCTGAGTAAAATAAAAAAACACGAATGTCGCGGCCACAACAAGCTGGGGCGTTTAGAAGGTCTCGATTCCTGTAAGATGGCGCCAGCGTGTCCCACACGGTTTCGTCCCACACAAGGGCCTTTCCGGAGGACAGGGAGCCAGGGATTCATTATAATGTAAAATGGCACCAGGTTACATAATATGACGGCCCACAGAATCACCCAAAGAAAACCCGTGGACTCACGTTAACTTCAATGGTGCTCGAAGAATCCTAGCTAAAGTATACGAAGGAGACGGCACCGATGCTGCTAGACTCTTAATCTCTACAGGCACGTTGTCGTCTGGCGAAGATACCGCCAGCGCACTAAAAGCGAAATACGTGCCTGCATCAAGGCGGGCCTATAGGGCCTGAACCACCATCAACAGTTTCCGGATCCACACACAAGGAAGACATCTTTGCCGGTGATCAATCCTTTTCAAGAAGTTTCACAGCAGGTTTGGACTTTATCCTTCCGAGAGTACTAGCCGACCTGCTGTCTCCTCGGAGAAGCAGCAAATAAGTTGACCATATTTATAGCCAACGTTGTTGACATATTGCGCTTGCTTTGGGCAAAGGCCACCATAATCGACTCAGTTTCTCCCTCAATGGTCGGTTTCGGTTCACTTAGAGCTGGTAATGCTGCTACCCTAGCAGAAAATTAACAGATTTAATTACACAAAACTGAAATATAAATAAGTAAAGAAAAGAAGCTTAATGTTAACAAAAAAATGCTTCTATCAAGAAGCAATTTACATTAAAAAGAGAAAATGATACAGCTCTTATCTGCAAAGATCAGACAGTACCTGCAACGGGTACACAGCTGTTAAACAACAAGCGATCACTATTTTGCCTCATCGCGATAAGCAAGAATTATGGTACCGAAAAAAGCTCCCAGGATTATGTGCTTTCTTGTATTTGGAATAGGAGGTTTTGGCAATGCGTAATGCTGGCAGCTGGATATCTAGCAGAGACTAGTGTGGGACTAACCCGTTAATCCGGGCTCTCTATTCTAACTATATAATGATAGGACAAGGCCGTAAGTGATCTATATGAGGACTAACAGTAATAAAAAGAGGCAAAGCTAGCGGCAAAAGCCAGGTAGAGCCACGGCTATCCATTACTCATAACATCCATTAGTCTTAACCAGCAGTACAAGAAAACGCAGATGGCTAAAGCGTGGCTGCCAGAGAAAAGTCGGTACACTAAAGTGCAGGTACCTCAGAGTGAGTAGTCTGTTAGGGAATGAATAAATGGACGCTGATATTGATGTAGGAGAACATGTCTACATGTCTACGGAAACCTACTAAGTGTTAATTTTTGAGTTTTTGTTTTATATGTATATATTATCCAGCCTTTCACGTAATATCTACAATAATTTTAACATTTTTAAGGCGGTGCTTTAAAAAACTCATACTGTGGCAAGTCAAGCAATTAAGCTGCGTGCTTTACCAGCTTAACTCAGTGTTGGTAGATATTCTGTAGTATACGAACTGTTCGTCACTGCACTACCTTATTCTAGTTTGATTATTGCCACAAGTTCACTCCTAAAGACAGTTGCGACTGTTATCTGCCAGCTGACGGCGGAGGTGGTCTAACACCTGGCCACTGCAAGCTTGGGTAGTAGAGGGTTGAAAAGTATTGAGAGGAGAACATATATCCTTAATTGTTTCTGTTTTAGGACGTTGCTCGAATAATACGTCTAATTCGAATTTTATGCACCATCCATGTGCACTGCTCAAGAAGTTTCCTAGCGAATGGCCAATCGATGTCCTTCGAGAACATTCAATCGTTTATAGGGGCTGTACAAAAAACTAATTATGTATCCCAGTTTTTACGGCTTTTTATAGTGCTATTTTCTCAAACCGTAGTCTATGAGAGAGGATTCACTTTTAAGGTCTCAATGTATTCAATTTTTGTGCGTGCAATAGACATCTCTATATAGATGGTTACTAGCGACACACGTGTAACACGAATTCTTAAAAGCTTCCAGAAATGCGTCCTCAGATAAAGCTACCTAATGTCAATGCGATTTTTTTAAACCGTTGCTTTAAAATGATACCAATAGATAGAAGCATGCAATGAGTGACAGTCGTTAATGTGACAGATGTAGCTGAGAAGACGCTACACATTTTAAGTACATTTTAGAAAAAAAATAATTCCTCATCACAGATGTTTCATATTGTTAACTTCTTCAAATGTTGTCAAGTTTGTGTTTTCATTAGCCTACCATTAGTATACAGATTAAGTAGTAAAATCGAAATCAGGGTCTCGCGAAGCTTGCGAAGGAGAAGACAAGTATTGCACCCCAGGTCCCTTCGCCACCAACCCTGTTTTAATAAAAAAAAAGCTATTGGATAGCTATTGGAAGGTGAAAGTTGGCTAGTAATCACGTGCAGAACAGGCATAAACATATGTTACTAGACCGGTTCAGCAAACAAGTTTGTGTCATCCGATACGGCAATAAGATTTCAGTAGCGGCTAACTTAGTAATATACTGAACGATCGTTACGAAAGATATTTTACTAAGGATACCAGTAATTTTACTAGGATTACTATTGATCCGAGCAGACAGAGCCTTGTGTATTAACTTAGAATATTCGATGTATGTTTAACTTGATTAACGTAATGAGATCCGTCTTACGAAGGAATGCGAAAGCAGTTCCGTGGACGTTAAATGTTGTCTGAGGGCCAGCCCACAAGCCCGTTAAGCCCTGACTCCCTCCTTCCCCCGGATTCGTAATTTCACGGCTTTTCTTTGACACCTTGTAAAGGAGAAGTCAAAATTGTTTAGTGCTCGATGCGCCTCCTCTGTGCTTTTTCTGAGGTCTGTAGGGGTGCGCCGAAGTCGCGGCGAGGATTTAGCGTCTCCCTTTATCCTCTTCGTTGGATCTTTGTCTTGACCTACTCCTCCTGGGCAATAGCTATGCCTTCCCTCTGTCCCGCTTTCTCTACGCTTATTTTGAACGCTTTTTTGGACAGTAGAATAAAATAAACTCGAACACATCTTCATTGTAACTTAGGTAAGTGATGAAAACTGTGTTTGCTCGAGTTCTAAGAACCTGAACTTGAGTTCAGTTTACTCAAACTAAGAAGTTTTAGCAGCGTGCGGTCGTGTTGCGTGTTGGCTCCCGTAAAATCGACTACTACGAGAGGCTTGACTGTGATATTCGTATTGATAGCTTACCAACTTGCGGGCGGGGTCACTACGGCTCACAAGCAGAGAAGCCTGCGCAGCCGTCGTGGCCTAGTGGTAGCGTCATTGACTGCCAGTTGTTGGGCCCCGGTTCAACTCCCAAGGGTGGCATTTTTTGCGTCTATTCGTTCCAATGCAATTGGACAGCTAGGACGATCGCAGCGCATCGCCTGGTGTATTACAAGTTGATCCAACCACAGGTGCCGAAACATCGGAAATCTCAGACGGGGGTGTAACACCAGGCTGTAAGCGAAGAAAAGGTTCCTTTGTAGAATCCGATGAACGCGACGAATCGTTTACGCTGGTGGTGTCCAAGCGTGAACAGAAGCTCTCGTGAGCAACGTCAGTTGGACAAGCTAAGAATGAAGACATCTAGTGGTAATTTCAGCGCCTTCAGAGTGGTCATACGAAAAAACAAAAGATTCAGCTTTTAAGGAGTTCGCTTATTATACTATTAATTATGCGAGGCTATTCATTCTAATTGTCCTGACTGCAAGATGTCAAGCAATAAGGCCGCTATTTCTGTATGGGTCCCCTCCCCGGGATTCCGCTTCCATGTACCACTTCGAGGGAAGAGGTTATTGCCGCAGTCAAGAGTTTTGCCCGAAGTTCCGCCGGGGGTCTTGACTTCATCCGATCACGATTGCTAATAGACCTACTCTCCCCGACATTGGGGGACACAGCCGGCCGGTTGGCAGCCGCGTTGGCCAAAATCGTAGATCGTCGATCAAGCGTACCGTTACTCTTCTCACCTGGTTCTCCCGGATAATCTCATATCTTCGACCACGGGAGTGCAACATGGTGATCCTCTCGCTCCTCCATTGTTTTGCCTGAGCATTTAAGAGCTAGTTGAATCCCTTAACAGCTCACTAAACATTTAGTACCTTGATGATGGTGTACTGGGGGGAGACGCATCTATGGTTGCCGAAGATAATCGGCGCGTGCTCGAATTTCGCCAGCTTTCGGGCTTGGAGCTAAATCCCGAAAAGTGCGAGATCCACGTTACGTGTGATAACGCGCAGGCGCCTGACCTCCGTATCCTCCAAGCTTTATTGCCGGGTTGTAAGATTACCCACGACTACGACCTGGAGCTTCTGGGAGTCCCCCTCCGACCGCAAGGTCTCGCACGCGTTCTCAAAAAATGGCAAAACGTGTTAAAAAACGTCGCTAACAACCTAACCCCGCTCGGCGCTCATCGCGCTCTCTTTTTACTTTGCTCGTCGTTCTCAGCCACTAAAGTCAACTACCTTCTTCGAGGAGCTAATCTTACAGGGCGATGGGACGACCTTCGTCCATTGAACGAGTTAACGCTGAACACCCTCGAGTCCTTCCTTAATCTTTCGCTGGCATCCCCCGCTCGAAATCAGGCGCAACTACCGATTTCCAAAGGAGGCCTGGGGATCCCGGATCCACTTATCTCGGCTGGCCCAGCTATAGTCTCCTCTCTTCTGCGATCTGAGAACAAGGTCATTGCACTTCTAGACGAAGCCGGCGTCGTGCAGTACAAACACCTCACAAGACGATTGACGATGCCGCAAAGGCTCGTCTTCGGGTGGTCGCCGCTAAGGGATTCGGGGCTTGGCTGCATGCGCTTCCAAGCGTCCCACTGGGCACCCTTTGGACGACGAAACTACTCGAATCGGGGCAGGACTTCGGCTCGGCTGTGATCTTGTAACTCCTCACCAATGCAAGTGTGGTCAACCTGTTGACAAGTTAGCCCATCATGGGTTGTCGTGCATCATGAGTGCAGGACGGCGTGCCAGACATGCCAGTATTAACGACACTTTTAGCTAAGCGCTTCGATCTAGCGGATTTCCCTGTATTCTAGAACCCCAGGGTCTTTCCGCCGACGACGGCAAACGCCCTGACGGGATGACTTTAACCCCCTTCAGCCGGGGCAGGATGCTTGTCTGGGAGGCCACAGTTACCGATTCATTAGCACCTTCAATGGTCGGTGGCGGGGCGACCTCAGCAGGTTACGCTGGTAATCTAGCCGAGACAAGGAAGCTCGCAAAATATGGGTCAAAGTCGGCGAGCAGCTAAACCTCGCAACCGGAGACAAGAGATCTGCGACTTTCTTGAGACAGCGCCTCGACCTCGACGTCCAACGCGGACAATTGTCGCTCCATCTGTATACGAAAGTATATACAAACTTACTGCAACGTGGTGATTCTATCGGTTTTGTAATAAATACTTTTATATTCTAAAAAAATTAAGAAGATGGTGGATGGGCTGCGATCGTCCCTCAAGGCCTGGTACCTGCATGACGGCGTTCTGGGCGGAGACAGTACTGGACGATATTGACTTTGGTGTGATCAGTGGCCTGACTCTAAGCCCGGGTAAATGTGAAGTATATGTTACAGCCCATAACGGAATTAAATCATTAAATTTAACGGGCTTCCTTGGCCTATTCCCTGGCTGCCGCATTGTTGACACGGCTGACCTGGAGCTGCTAGGTGTGCCCTTGTTGCCAAATGGGATTGCAAACGCACTAGCTGCACGGAAAGACAAACTGAACTTCGCCACAGGCAGACTACTCCATTTGAGGGCCCACCGTGGCCTGTTTCTCCTTAGATCTTGCTTTTCAGCCTCAAGGCCCCACTCAGCAAGGTGAGCCTCAAGGTTAACACACCTAGTTAGACGTTGCGATTTATCCTCATCGCCTGAACTTTTACAGCCCTTCAATGATCTTAGCTTAGACACTTTAGAGGAGATACTAAATATTCAGCTTACCACTGAGCCAAGAATTCAGGTAATGCTTCTGATTTCTCTAGGCGGCTTAGGTATGCCGCAAGCGGTCATGATGGCAGGACATGCGATCGTGTCATCATTGACTGAGGCTGCGGAGAGGGTTAAGGCATTATTGGATAAAGATGGGTGGGAAGCTTATAGCGTAGAACTACAAGAGTTGACCAACAGATTGTCGTCTTTATTCGACTCTCCTCCAGTTTAAAGGACTAAGCAGAGCAGTTGGACAGCCCCCTTGCAAGAAAAGCGATTAGCAAGCCTAATCGATAGACCCCCACCTTGGCTGATAAAGCCAGGCTTTGAGCCGTAAGTAGTCAAGGGGCTGGAGCTTGGTTGTATGCCCTACCCACAAATAGGGACTCTTTTGGATAACGTGACGACACGAATTAGCACAAGACTGCGGCTTGGTGTTGACCTAGTCGTTCCTCACCAATGTCGTTATGGTTGCCTTGGCTTGTCATGCGCCTTAAGCGCAGGCCGAAGAGCACGCCACTCGGCTCTAATCGACACTTTCAGTCGAGCATCGAGGTCTGCTGGCTTTCCGTGTATACTAGACCCTCCGGTCTCCTGGCTATTCGCACCAATTTTGTTTGTTGGCTTTTGACACAATGGGAGGGTTAATACCGCTTACACTGAAGTTGATTCAGCGCATGAGCAGAAGCCTTAACCGTTTCATGGGAGACTCTCAGAATTTTTACGTCAGAGACTGTCTATCGACATTCAACTAGGAAACGCAGCATCTGTTCGGGAAAAATTGTCGAACTGGGCTAATCCTGGGTTAGAGAACCCGTGACTACACGTTCACGCGGAGACAATTGTTCACTCCAAAGTGCTAATACAATAAAATGATATATATATATATATATATATATATATATATATATATATATATATATATATATATATATATATATATATATATACAGGAAGAAAGTAGTCTAGCTATTGTATTTCGTTTCTACCTAGCGAAGTTCAACCGACTCCATAAAGCTTGTACCCTGTGTTTTGTATCGTTTGATCTCATCCTCTTTCGGCCAGTAAGATAGTTCTGGTGAGGTATTTTCTAGAATGAGTCCAGGGTCCTATGCTGTGTTCCAGAGAACCGGGCATAGAATGTAGCCCTGCGCAACTCGAGGTGATTCCGTCTTAAGATTATGTCGTACGTGGAATCTGTTGCAGACACGGCGATACGCGCCTATTTACCAGAGTTACACCCTACATCACAGTGTTCAACGCATTATGTACGTAGACTGAGTGGAATGAAGCTTCTGCCCTTGAGCGAGTGTTTTCAAGCAGTTTCAATCATTGTCCGTTGCAGCATTTGCTTTGGTGCGCCCAGCGTGGACGCCTTGTACGTATTGTGACGTGGTGGCATGGTTTTTCGATATAATTCTGGAGGGCATATGTGCTTCTATGAACATATAGCTATAATATAATCTTAGAGATTTATTACGATCAAAATAACCTAGTGTACACTGTTCCTATAGTGTTCGAGCGCTATTAAAACATTAGGTTTGCCGTTACATTGGCATAGTAATGTTATAACGGCATTATTTATATTGCAGATGGCACGCTTTTTCCAGCCTTCGAGGAACCGCCGAGAAGCGTAAAGTTTTACTCAGCTTTTTTCTTTAAGCCGTGGTCCCTGTATCTACAGAAACGATGGGGTGCTAATGGTCAACTTATCGCTCGCTTCCAAGGAGGCAGCGACCTCTTTAATGAAACTGGCGACCTCGAACTCGATAAGTACGTTTTTAGGCATCCATCAGGTTGTTTTTCCGCAAATGGATCGACCCACCCTAGGCAAGCATGATCGAATGTAATTTCACTAACGGCCAATGTTACCGACTACGAATAGTAACCAGTAACATTTAATTAGCTTAGTAGCACGTGTTTAAATAACGGTTTTGTTGTTTACGTGATTTAAAAGGTATCCAGTTTACCTAGAGTTTTTCTACCGGAAATTGCAACTTAATAATTTATTTTTGTGTAGTTGTTTTTGCGAAACACCGACACACGTAAAGGGGACATTCGACGCAAGCAGGTTCGCCGCTACTGCGTCTAGCTTGGGGACTTTCGCGACGCCGGTTGTGGCTAGTCTTCCTCACTTCCTTCATGGGGATCCTTTACTGCGAGCCAACGTAAGCGGTTTACATCCTGACGAGAAAAAACATCATTTCTACATTGACGTCCATGCTGTAAGTTTGTCACTACTTGATAACTTTAGTTTAATAAAGCTTTGTTCATGTTTTAATTCGATATACGCAAAACATGAATTTTTTTAATCTATTTGATGATGTTGTCTTATGAACTTTATATAACGTGATTGTGTGTTACTTAATTTTTCAACATACTCATATTTCTATGCAACCTTCTGGCTGGACAGCGGAGCGCATCTGTTGTTGAGCGGTGTTTTAATTTCCTCGCCATTGTTTTGTGAATATGAAAACGAAACCATTGGCGTTGAACAATACAGTATCAAGCAACTTGTGTTTTATTCAAAACCTTTCACAAAAATGGCTGTTCACTGGCAAACGTAGCTAGAAAGTGCGCATTAAATATTATAAAAACTTGCGTCTAGTGATTACGATTTACCAACAGCGAGCGACACCAGGACGTGGTGAAGAACTTTCTGCGGTCAGATTGTGACGGATTGGATCTGAACATGATGGTTTCAACAAGATGGGCTTACAGCTAACAGATACGATATACACTGGAATATCGTATCTGTTGGCAAAATATACTACAAAACGTGTCAATATATTGTTAAAACTATGGCAAAAGGATAGACTATGTGACAGAAGGGCATTCTCCAGATATTGTATTCCACACAACCCTAAGCTATCAGCCTGACCGTAAAATGGTAAAGCTGATAGCTTTACCACCTTGCGGTATGGTAAAGCTATCAACATTGCAACGTTCAATAATGCATAAACGTTTTTTTATCAAGACACTTGCGCTTCGCTGGCCACCCTTTATTTCACAACGCAGTTATGTAAGTTTTTAAACTGCATTTGTAAAACTAACAGGACAGAAACACTACGCTGATAAGAGTGCTAACATAACTATTAATATGCTACAGTACCATAGATGAGTGCTAAAAATAAAACAAAGTTTGCGAGTGTGTCTTATCTTAGTATAGCCGAACGTGCCATTTCGAGCTAAAATAGGTCATGCATGATATGCCCAAAATGGAATAGATAAATACACTGTATATACTTAGTGTAACGTAGGTTGAGTTTTACCCTTTATCATTGAAAGTAATTGCGAAAGGCCTGCAATAGCCAGATCTAACGCTTATTAAATGGCCACATATCTTTTCAGAGTTCTGGCCTAAGAGTTGACATGAGATTGCGAATGCAAACAAACCTGAGGCTGGTACATTTGGACACAGAGCCGGTGCCGAGTATAATTCTCCCAATCTTTTGGACTGAAGATGTATGCGTTTCCCTAAAACTACACGCATAAAGTCAGCTTTTTATTACGTACTTCATAGTAATGTTCACGCTAAAGCCAATCATACTGTGTGCACTACAATAACCTGTAGAAACTTAATCGAATTTAAAACGTAATTGTTTTCAACAATTCGATTGAAATGCTGTTGATGAGTTTCTCAGGTTACGCATTGCCTGGTAAGTGAATACAGAGTCACAGATAAATTGGTGCATACGGTTAACCTTATTGATTAGTAGAGGAAACGAGCGTTGGGAGAGGGAATTTATTTATCTTAAAACCAACCGTAATAACGTTTGTTATCTCTACGGGCTTAGAACTTAACCCGAGGTATATTTTCAATGCACTGAGGGCCGGACATGTTAGATATCTAGGGTTTCCCCAACAGTCCCTGTGGCAGCATGGCCGCTGACTCTCAGCGTTATGGTTTATCATCTATTCTCAATGAGCATCGCTCAAACCCATCAAATTATTATTTATTATGTTTTAAGTTTCAAAACTTCCTGAACCATATATATATATATATATATATATATATATACGCAGACGATCTGGCACTGATCGTTACCGCCAGTGACGAGGATTTGCTCGAAGGTACAGCCAACGGAGCCTTGGCGGATATCCGACAACACCTCCGCACGCTTGGCCTCGAACTGGCTTCACAAAAAACGGAAGCAATCCTTCTAAACGGTCTGAAGCGTCCTCCACGCAACCTAAATTTACACCTGGAAGGCCATCCAATAACACCCACGCCCGTGGTCAAGTACCTGGGCGTGATCCTGGATAGAGCTCTTACAGGAACACCTCATGTGCGCTATGCAGCTAAAAACGCAGCCAAAGCCTCAGCAGAGTTACGGAAAATCCTCCCACGGACCAAAGGGGCAAGCGACTCTCGGCGCCGACTCTTAGCATCAGTAATAGACAGCATCATGTTATACGCCGCACCCTTATGGGAACGCACTACTACAAGAGCTACAACACGCCGCCTCCTCAACAAGACCCAAAGACCTATGGCGCTTAACCTAACACGAGCAAGTCGCACGGCCTCCACAGCAGCCGTACAGGTACTCTCCAGACAAATCCCCTGGGACTCGAGAGTAAAAGAATTGGCATCAAGAAACCCTGTAACCAACGTTCTGACGGAGGGCACACTAGTCAGCAGAACCGACACACTAAGTAAATGGAGCCAGCAATGGGAAGCAATCCAGCCGGGCCATCCTGGATATTGGACAAGATTAATACTTCCTGATCTTAAAAAATGGTACAGCCTTAAACACGGCTCGCTTACCTACCCACTCGCGCAACTGTTAACAGGTCATGGTGCCTGTTTTCAGCAGTACCTACACCGCATCGGTAAAACTGACTCCCCTGTATGCCGCATGTGCAACTCGGGGGAGCCGGATGATGTTAGGCGCTGCTATGAGCGGTGCTCCTTCTTAGACACTGAGCGAGAGCTATTGTCCCGGAACCTAAAACTGCAGAACCCCCTGACATGCCAGGCCCTTGTAGAGGCGCTCCTCAAAGATCACAAATCCTGGATTCTAGTAAGAAGATTCGCACAAGGTATCTCTAAGGCAAAAAAAAAATATATATATATATATATGTATATATGTATATATGTATGTATATATATATATATATATATATATATATATATATATATATATATATATATATATATATATATATATATATATACAGTCCCCGAAAAAAATATAGGGCTACCCATTTTTGTTACATTTCACGCATTTATTATAACCAATCGTGTAAAGATCACAGTGATACATGCTCACAGAGTAACAGCGGAAACTTCTATCGACATTTGGAGTCTCGGATTACTTTGAACCACGAGATTTTCACATATGGCACAGCTACACCGCGAATAAATTATAAGGCCACTAGCAAGGCCAATACCTGTTTTAATAAATTAATTAAGCGGATTAACGGCATTTGGGCTAATTTCACGGCATTTAGCAACTATACTTAATACTCAGTGAACTTTCCATCAAGTCTGATAACCTCAAAAGTGCGGTTTGGTATAGTGTTAAACAAATTTTGGATGACATTTGCAAGAGCTCGTCCCAAGCCTCGAAAATTGTTTTTTATCGGTGTAAACTTATTGTTCAAGCTAGCTCCACACATTCTGGATCATATTAAGATCAGGTGAGAGTGCAGGCCAGCGAAGGACTTCAATGTGACGTTGGTCGAACCAGCTTGCGATCCGCCTGGCGGTGTGAGTCGGGGCGTTATCGTGCGTAAAAACGAAGTCTGGTCCTCCCATCAGCTTAAAATGCGCCGATTGCTCCTTTAGTAAATCTCCGTAGCGCGTCGAATAAACACGACCGTCTAAAAAAACAATCGGCGACTTTGTATAATACCCGACAGCAGCCCAGATCACCACTGAACCGCCACCTGAGTGACGTTTTGACAAAATTCGTTTTTCCTTGCGGACTTCAAGCAAATAATAGTTACATCGATCCGGTTCATCAAAGTTAAACTTTTTTCATCCGAAAAAAGCACTCTGTGTCACTCAGTGGTCCATGACATCGTATCGTGGGCACTCAGTTGTCCATGACATTTTATCGTGGGTGAAGTCAAGACGAGCTTTCATCGGTCAGCGGTCAATCGTTGTTTTTTCTTGTGTATTTTGCCAATGTGTCTTCCTGAGGAAGCTTTGCACATTTCGCACGTTCGTTTGCACGTCGGCCGCCGCCACAATCGCCCTCGCCGAGGGCGCAGAGTTCGACACTTTCTTCAGAATTGCAGGTTGTTTCGTTCCAAAATAGAATTTGGACGCCTGAACTCTTTTTTTACGGCGTATTTTTTACCTAAATTAACAAAGGAATTTACTTCTTAGACACAACGCTTTAATTGACGGGAAATTTTGCGATTAGAGAGGCCGATGTTCTTATAAGCCTTGATAAGGGCCTTTTCTTTACCCATGAGGCGCCAGCCTAAGCCTATCGTTTCAACAAAGAAAAAACTTCTGGTAGGAGGTCTGCCTTTGTTTCTGTGGAGCCGTTAAATAAGCCCAAACGTTGTTATTCCACTCAATTCACTCGCTAAGACATGCATCTTGGTGGTGACTTTATAATTTTTTCGCAGCGTAGCTGTGCCAAATGTCGAAATCTCGTGTTTTAAGGTAACCCGATACTCCAAATGTCGATAAAAGTATCCGCTGTTACTCTGCGAGCATGTATCATTATGATCTTTACACAATCGGTTATAATAAATGCGTGAAATGTGGCAAACATGGGTGGCCCTATATTTTTTTCAGGGACTGTATATATATATATATATATGTAATTGCTGCGAAACTGCTCAAGGATGTCGGGAAAAGATGGGCGCTCGCTACAGGAGACAAGAGGGCGGGCGAGTATTTACTGCAACGTCTGTCATTAGATGTTCAGAGGGGGAATGCCGCTTCGGTGAGAGGTACCATGGCTAGGTGGACCAGCCCAGGCCTGGACCTAGTGCCTTGAGGGACCTTGACCCTTGCCCCAGCGGGCTGTGCACACGTTCTTACATCACAAATGTATATTTGGCTACATTGGCTACACTTATATATATATATATATATATATATATATATATATATATATATATATATATATATTGTAAATATATATATATGTATATATATATTTTATTTTTTGGATGAACTGATTGTGAGATTGCAACGAAATTAAGACCATACTCGTAAATGCTTTTAAAATGTTAGCCATTTAAATAATTCAAGCCGAAATTGTCACCAAAAAACATGAGTTGCTATTTTTGGAAACGTACTTTATATATGTGTGATGGTATATATAAACTGGAACTCCTTAGGCAAATTTGCCGTCGGACCGGGACTATCTTTTGTGCTTGCTCAAGCCTCGACAACTCGTATCTTGGACCGCGTTAGCTGCCTGTCTTTGCTTACTCGCGACGGCTGCCCTTTTGTGTGGTCTTCGTCTGTGAACACCGAAATCGTGTACAAGGCTTAAAATTAACTGATGCATTAAATCACGGTTAAAGGTAGGATTAAGGTTAGTTAGCTTGCTGCGATGCCCTATGACTACATCTGTAACATGTTTCCTATATATATATATATATATATATATATATATATCGTTATGTACTTATTTCGAGCTTTAGTAGGACTCAGCAAGAAAATAACTTTTCCCAATGGAAAGAGGAGGCGAAAACGACTTGTTTAGGAAAGAGAGTGAAATGTATAAAAGTAGTTATTCTGCTATTTTTCTCCTACATAGTTGTACGAAATCTACATTTGCGGGAGAACGAGTTAATGCATGAAGAAACCGACTATACTGGCGTATTCGGCGAATTCTGAGCAACGAAAAAGCGAATAGTCAAATTGAGGAAGGTCATAAAAAGTCTATATGTTGTTATGTCTTACGTTAACGCTTTTTCGCGAAAAATCTTAAAATGTTTCCATTACGACCAAAAATGTATGTCTAAAGGACCAGTCTCACGCAATAGCAATGCCCACCATTTTCGTACCAAAGTGATGGTGCTGCGTTACATAGTTGTCAAGTAACTAGGTTTTTTTGATAGCCATGTCGAAAGTGAAGGCATGCATACTTGCATAGATTGTATGAAAAAGTTAGGTTTATATATTGAGGTTTGGTAGAACTCGGCAAAAAAATATTTTTTCCTTAGTGAAAAAAATACGGAAACGTCATGGAAACGTAAAAGCTTTAACGTGATAACACCAAAATGATGGGCATTAAATTTGGTATTGCGTGAGTGGTCCTTGAGACGTAAATTTTGTATCGTTATAGAGAAAATTTACAATTTGTTACGAAAAGGCGTTAACGTAACATATCGACTTTTTATGACTTTCCTTAATCTGGTTATTCGCACTTTGCTAGCCAAGATAGTGAAGTGTCTTCCGTTGCGCAAAATGTTCCTTCGAACACGCTGGTATATCAGTTCCTTCATGTGTTGACCGGTTCTCCCGCAAACGTAGATTTCGCACAACTATGTAAGAGAAACAAGGCAGAATAACTATTTTTATAAACTTTACTATCTCTCCTAAACAAGACGTTTCACCGCCTCTTTCCACTGGTAAAAATATTTTCTTGCCGTGTTCTATAACGATATCAATGACCATGTATATATATATATATATCTGGTGGTTCGACATAAGCCATATATGATGTAGTTCGGTTTACTAGCGCCAACTTTGTTCAGATGCGTTCAAAATCGATTCATATATAATTAGTTTGGCATATTCGTTTATATAGTCATTTCTCACGCCTGTTTATTTAGAAATTTCTGTTTTTTTAGGGCTTTTGTTCATCCCTTTAAAATAAATGTGTGTCCTTAAGTAACTAAAGACGATACGCGCAACATGTTAGTAACTGACCTACACTTCTAAAAGATTATTCTGCTACTTTGTCTACAGGGCTACTGCGATCCACGTAGACTCTGGTAGATAGATTCTTAACACTGCAACAACATTAGCCCCTTTGTATTTTTGTAGACGACCCCTGACGAACGCTTTGTTAGAAGTTGACTATCAAAATAAATGCGTTTTCGTTTCCGCCATCGGTTTAGAGCATACGTCCATATAATCTCATCCGTGCGACATCCCGCGATACCGAGCGTTTTAAAGGCAACAGGCTGCAAGATATAACGCGGTTGTAACCAGGTTGGCCAGGCGATCGCACTGCCTCGTCCTGTGGGAGCGCGCTAGCATGTCCCACACTGTGACACTCGAGGTGAGAAAACGATCTTGCCAGATGCCAGAGACATGTCGTCATTTCGCAATCCTGGGTCTCTTGATAAATCTGCTGTTGGAAAATTTGCTCTTTTATATGGGCCCTTTATAACGACAAATCATAGTATGCAGTGCATAACCGATACAGTTGTCTCTAACGCCTTGTATTGTTTTTTAAATCATTATCGTCTATAAAAAGGTCATCTTCACACAATCTTGTTGTTCTCGTCAGATTACTCAATTGAAATTAAACTTTGGTTTTAGTTTTACTCGGTTCTGCCTCAGATTTTACCCGCTGTGACCTTTGAAAATTGTATTATTCAGTGGAGATAACCTATGAGTAAATGGCTCGCTGAAGACCTGCTGAAGACCTATGGATACCCAATCACAGTCGGCGTGAAATAGTTACTCGGAGGAATAGTGTGACACCCTGAATCGGATGAAGAAGGCGCTTCTCTCGGCGCGCGCGCACAAAACCCGCTTTTAAGCTAAGAGCAAATACGGCGTATCCTTTCTCGGTCTTGTTTTCGCACGGGTCCGCACATTTGCCCTAAAGATGGTTGTGACAGTCCATGTTCATTCCAGCTCCGCCGCACATGTTTAAGCCACTACCACGTTCACATGGACTGTCGTGACGGGACTACCAATTGGAACCTAGATCCTCCAGGATCACGCATAGCTGCTCTACTCAGTTTACCGGGACTGCCGAGGCCGCCGTGTCATCCGAAGTTGTTTAGGCCGCCCGGACCACGAGGGCGTTCAGGTTCGCCAGGCCCGCCAAGACTGTCGCGGTCAAGGCCGGCATGCCGAGAGATTCCATGCGGCCACGATGAGATCTGCACCGTCCACCAAGGCTACCTGAGTAGCCCTTTTTTTTGTAGTGAAAGGGAAAAATGCTTCTACGCACATCCGAAGCGGGTAGTGTGGAACTCGATGCCGATGTGGCTGGCATAATACTCTTGAAAAACCTCTCACTTAAATAACCTCAGGAAGAGGCGAGAAATTGGAACCGTTCTTTGATACTACTTCAACAACAAGCCGCCGCCAAGTTGTAACCCTTGCTATTGCCTTCCTTATATAGATTAATATTTTGTACGTAAAGCTTGTACATTCTGGTTCAATATTGAGGCAAAGTATGTTGATTTTATTCGATCCAGTTTAAACGTAGCGTAGGTTTGGAGAGAAGTAGGTGTGTTGCTTCTGGTGTCGTTATTCGGCGACCTTTTTTTTAGATGACTTACTGGAAAATGCGGTTGCACATACGGACACCACTGCAGGGAGTCCCTGCAAGTGTGGGCCGGTAGTGCGGGGCGCCAGCCCACTAAAAACCAATCATGTCCCCGTCACCCAACTGACTGGGAACTGCTTACGCATGTATCAAACAGTCAGAGGGGGTCTTCTTCCTCCTGGCGAAAGTTGTCCCTGGGAACCGCAGGGAATCGCATTGGTCGCAGCTTGTTGGCCGCTGTCTTAGTTTGTAAAATCTTGTTAAAAACCATTGTTGTCAAGTTCCAGTGTTCCAGGGATTCTGTCATTTTCAGAGCGACGTCGCGTAGATTAAAAATGTGCGTATTAGAGCCCTCAAGGGGTGACGCTGTTCCGCCCATGCGGGACACGCCAGAGCTGTGTGCTCTGGAGTGTCCTTGAGTCTATTGCCGCAGTGGACGCACGTTGGCTGGAGGCCTTCCCGATCCTGAATAGGTACGACTGAATGTCGCCATGCCCCGTCAAAATCTGGGTGGTGTGGAAGGTAAACTTCCCACCGGGCCGGTACAGCCAAGTCGCCCCATAGGCGGCGGCGCTCTTCTGCCTTCAGGTCCCATGGAATAATGCCCGCGAGCATGAGCGCCGCCGCTGTACTAACCGTGCGGTACGCCATGGTGGCCCCAAGAGCTCAGACTTTTTTGCCTGAGTCTTCAGAGCGTTGGTAGGCCAGGCCGGAGCCCCGTATAGGGCGACTGATTCGGCTACGGACATAATAATCCTTCTTCTTGTTTGTTTAGGGCCGTAGGTGTTTGGCATGAGGCGCGCGAAACTATTGGCGATCTTCAATGCCTTCTCTGACGCCCGCCGTAGGTATTCAGTACCCCGGAGGCCCCGGTCCAGGAAGACCCCAAGGTACTTTGTAATATTGACTATAGCAATATCCTAGTCCTCCAGGACAAGGTGCGGCGGGGGCAAGCCCCTCCGACCCACCAGGAGAATAGCTTCGCTTTTAGCGGGGGCCAGTGTAAGCCCCGTCTTTTGCATCCAGTGCGCATTGTCAAAGAGGGCTTCGTTCGCACGCGCCTCAAGCTGGCTCATTGTCCGGGCCTGGACGGTGAGGACCAGGTCGTCAGCGTAGGCGAAACGTTCGATCCCGGGTGGGATATCCCTCAGCCGCAGCACGTAATAGCACGTGATGTTCCATAGCAGGGGGCCTAGTATTAAGCCCTTTGGTCTTGTGAATGGATAATCCTGTCATGTCGAGGATGACTCTTCACGGGAGGCTATTAAAAGCGTTCTTCACGTCCAGTAGTATTGCTAAACATAAGTCTCGGCGTCCGGGCGGAGAGTCGCGGATGCTTTCGGCCTTTAGTTGGATTTTATTTATCGCTGCAATGGTGAAGCGACCTTTACGAAACCCATATTGGACCTCGGAAAGGAGGCCGTTCTCCTCCGCGAACTCTCGGAGCCATACCTCGACGACAGACTCTTAAAGGCTTTGGTCAGGGAGTCGAGAAGGCATATGAGCCGACACGAGCCGGGGCCCTTAGGTATTAGCACGAGGTCCGCGGCCTTCCATGCGATAGGGAACAAGCCCGTCCGAAGCATCTCCGTCGCCGCGGCGGCCACCGACTCTGGGTATTCCTTCAGCAGTAGCTTATTAAGAAGACGGGTATCCCGTCTGGGCCCGGTGCCTTTCCCGGCATGCGAGCACTTCGCGCGGGGTTACCTTTAGTATGCTGTCCTCAGACTCCCCTGTGTCTTCTAAGTACGGTGTTCGGTCAAGGGGCGGGTGCCGCGGGAAGAAACTCTACCCTTCGTTTGAAGGGGGGAAAACCCCGCACCATCTTTACGGGCGGCCCCATGAGTCGTCCTCCAGCTCTTCGAAAAAGGCTCTCCAGGAGCGTTCCTTGCTCCTGGTGATTTCCCTACGCAGGCAGGCTCGCAGCCTTTTATATTCCGCGCCGTGTTGCAGGGCGGCTTGCCCCTCAGGCGCGGCTCGCCGAGCGCGGGTGAGAAGACGCCGTGCCCGGATACACCTTTTCCTAAGGTTTCCTATTTTGGTCGTCCACCAGTTCTTCGGGGTCCTTCGATGCGACCGGTGTGTTCCGCGGCCCGTGACGACTTTGCAGAAGACCTCGAGGAGGTTTTGGTGGCCCGCGGGTGATGTTGGCATCCCGTCCTGGTTAATGACTCCCGGATCTCGTTGATCCCCTGGCGCCTGGTTGTAAGACGAAGCGTTGTGGGCGGTTCCTCGCGGGAAATAGTCACGTGAAACGCCAAGTATATGATGGTCGCTTAGCGATTCCTCGTCTAGTAAAACCTTCTAGTTTAAAATCCTTTGTGTTTCCGCTCTTCTTGTTATTGTAAGATCGATGCGCCCAGCTCTATGGAAGGTGGGCGCACCCGTGTTAAAAACAACTAGCTCCTCCGCCGCCAGCCACTCGAGGACGGCGTGTCCTCTTCGGTTGGTGGCCGTAGAGCCCCATGTAGTGGAAGCTGCGTTAGAATCTCCGGTTAAGACTAGAAGTGGCACGTCGTTTCGAATTAAAAACTCTGTTAAATTGTCTAAAAACCTTTGGAGGTCTTTTAGAGAGGCGTTGGGACTGCAGTAGCAGGAGTAAAACCGCCCAACGCCCGTTAGGTCCACAAAAGTAAAACCGTACCCGCTGCCGTGTCCGGAAACTCGAAGGCGACGGCGGTTGTCTAGTAAAATGCTTGTCAAATTGTTTGCTTCTGTAAAAAGGTCCGGGGTGCAGTTTTTCGCCCATCGGACGTTGAGCTCACTGAAAAGTAGAAGATCTGTCCTATACCTGCAACTAGTTTTCTGGAGCATGTTATGGGTACCCATGCTCCGGTTGCAATTAAACTGTAATGCTTTAATATAGTTGTCATATACGTTGTTTAAAATTTGCCCGTATTTGACTGCTTTGTGGATCGGGAGTCTTTAGGAGGAGATGGTTGCCCCCTCTTTCGACTCCTTTGCGTTACCAGAGTGAACCCATCCTGGTCCTGAGCGCCTCTGGGGTGTTCTCCCGCTGTGGGGGGCACCGTGCTTTGGTCGGGCGCAGACCTTGTCGAAGGGGCGGCAGCCTGCCTCGGTTGCCAGACTGGTTGCCGCCGCGGAGGAAGCCCTGCAAGTTGGGCTCTGTACGTAGGGCAAACAGCGGCGTTGGCCGCGTGCTCCTCCTCGCCGCAGTTGTAGCATTTGGCATTTTGGGTGCATTCTCTTGACTGGTGCCCCAGTACTCCGCATTTGTGGCAGCGCCTTGAGGTCGCCGCTTCCAATGTGCACAAAGTGGTTGTGTGCCCTACTGGCTGGCACTTCTGGCACGTGGGGACAGTGATCCATTCCACAATGGGGCAGGATAGCCATCCCAGTTGGACCCGTTTCAGGTCCAGCGCTCGACGGGCATCGAGCTGCGCCGCACGGACCAGCGCCGACCATCTTCCGGTAGCCCCTTTTTGGGGGGGGGTCCACCATTAGTGGCCCGTCAAATCGAGTTCCTCTGCGGAGCGCCTCCTCGACTTTTTTCTTTGCCGTTGTCCCCTCTATGATGTCTCTGACAATCAGACGCTTGAAGGAGGACCGAGGCTCGCCTCATCTTCCCCGGCCGCCTGTAGGGCACCGACGAAGGCGCTGGCCCCTCCTGGCGCCGCCTCCGTCACTACAAGTCTCACGTTCCCGCTGGGGAGGCGTTGTGCCCGTTTGACCGAGACCATGTAGGAGCCAGGGTCTACTTTGGCCCTAAGATCCCTAATACTTTTAGCGTAGGTCTTCCCTTTCATCTTTTTAAGTAGATCGGTAGTCGTCTGCGTGGACGTGGGACTTTTCGCAGCCACGGCAACCCATTTCTCCGTTACGGGGGTTACTGCTAGGCCCAGCTCGTGAGTGCGGGCCAGGCACTCGAGGAGCTTGTAGACTCCCGTCCGCTCTCCCTCACTGGTCATGTAGCAAGGGAACGGCGGTGGGTCTTCTGGACCCATGAGGGCTTTCGCCTTTATTAGCGCTTGCTCCAGGAGATTATCGTGCTGGAGCAGCGTCGCGTCTTTGGGGAGCCGAAATGCCACCAGTGCCCTGGTAGTCAGCTCCCCGTCGTCTCCCGACTCCGCTATTTAGCAGGACAGTACCACGCCTGCCTTGCTTCCGGCCTCCCCGGCAATGTTCTGGAACTAGCAGGCCATGTTCCTTCAAGTGACACTGTCGGATGCGTCCCCCTCCCTGGTCACAAGCACCCGGAGGAAACTATCCCTTGTTATGCTGGCTTCGAGGATTGTCACCCTCGTGTAGACAGCTGAACCAGTCTTCTGAGAGGAGGCTTTTAGAATTATCTTCGGTGTCACACCCCTCGATAATTTTATCAATCTTTTCGGCCTGCCTTTCCAGGGCGTTATATACACGAGAACATCGTAGCAGCACGAACTATGTACACTTGCAGGGTATATATGCAGAATTATAAACACTGGCCCAACTGCGCTAGTCAGCTAATGCCACTAAAAACAAGCGAGCCTGTAACACCGGTCGTTCTCAAACGTTCGAAATGGAACGTTGCTTTAAAAACAGTTTCACGGTGTCTTTTGCAGTTTTTAAAATGTTCCAACAGATTCTTCACCGGTTTAACTTCCGGATGCGATTGATCAGCCCGCTAAGGGCCTCAGGTTCCCGCACCTTTTAGCTAATGAACACGGAGCAAAACACGACGTGGCCGCACGAATCGAATGCCAGAAGCAGATTCATTTTTGCTCGTTTCTCTACATCTACGGTTGTACTGCGGACAGCTCTTTGTTAGACGAGCTGTCCGCAGTACAACCGTAGATGTAAAAAATTTGGCATTTGTATAAACTATGGTATTTGAGGAACTAGCAGCATAATGCCTCGCATGCCTTTTCATTTGATATACATGCGTATTTTATCTTCGCTTGCAAAGTGGTGCTTGCAAATTAATTGTGCTTAAATAGTTGTGCTTTAAAACTCTACATTTATGATTTTTTTATTCGACACAGACGTAGTTCAAAACATGTTTACTAAGATTGAGAATAAAATAGACTGTAAAAAATATACCATTGGTGGCTTCGTTTGGCCTCAGAGCGTGTCCAATGGTTGATGTTTTCCGCTGGAGTCACATAATTGTTGGTATGACCCAGTGCTATTAAAGGTTAATGCATAGATACATGATAGATAATACGTTGCTGTTATCAACATTGCGAAATACTAGCATCGAGTGCTTGTGCAGTCTTAATAATTTATATCTTAGCATTTGTACCATTGTGTAACAATTATCATTTACACGTAGGTTAAATAAAGGCATATAAAATCTACAGCTTAAATGATAAATCTTGCTGCACTTATCTGTATATGGAATGCATTACGCGATGTGGCGCGAAGTGTGGTTTGCTAACTGCAGAGGTTTCATCTTCTTACAGGCAAAACGAAGCATTCTGCAAGTTCAACTAACTGCCGTGTGTTTGACGTCTTACCGAAGCCAAATAATTCAATCGCATTAGAAGGAAATCAACTGGTGTTTATTATGTACAAAAGTCTTGAAGTCATAGCACAAAGTCTTCCGCATAATATTAATTCGGCCATAGCTTTACTATTTACTATCAAGATGGCCATAAAAAGACATGCGAGCAATTTTGGATATTTTTGTTCGACGTCAAAATTGTGACGTCGAATCTATAGTGTGCGTATGGCTTGGAGGTAACTAACGCGTACCGTGTCGTGACACGAAGTTCTCCCGACCTTCCCTGGAAAGAGACGACACAAAATACAGTGAGCTTATTTGAGCATCTCCCATGGTTTAGATAATTTAAATAACTGGCTTTTAAACCTATATTTGTGGATAAATTTGAAGGAATAATAAACCTCTTTATGTTAATAGTACCACTAAGAAATAGTGTATGGGGCAATGATAATTCGCTATACCTTTTATTAAGACAATAAATCTACTTGTCTTTCCCTTTGTTTTGGTCACAGGAGATTATAGTGCGTCCTAAAAATTACCTTGTCTAGTTTAAACACCATCAAAACCTCCAAAGGTCGCGGCCACGGCCGTACGAGTGACAGGTTCAGCATGAACGCTGATGGCGTTTCCATTCAGCCACCTTGCTTGGCAAAGCTCGATTAAGTCCCTACGTTAAAGTAAAGACAGTAAAACTTTTTGATATGCTTGCATAATTGCAGCACATCAGGCACTCCCAAAAATGTCAAGAATTTAGTAGGTTTATTTTTAAGAAGAAAATAGAAGTGCTTGCTACCGAAGGCACTCTAGCGCGGCAACAACTCGCCAAGAACCAGAATGTGCTGCCAGACAACAACAACATCGATTGCAGAAGCAACAGCAAGGATGTGGTCATTGACTACTATTCAGGCTTCAGAAGGTTCGGAGCATCGCCAGTATAAAATATTTTAGGCATGCACAAAAGTTTAAAAACAATGCTAATCACCTGGATAAAAAGATCCAGGTAATGTTGATGTCGAAATCCTCAACAGGTCCAAGCATTTCTCCTCAGCTTAGCAACAACACGGCGTCTCCCGTTCCGCCCCGAAAGTTGGTCTTTACTTCACTAAGCTCGCTACCTTTCCCCTATATCAATATTATGATATTCGCCTTACAGAACGAATTGTTACCGAATATTCAATTAGGTACTGTGCGCTCTCAACACCCGGGTGACTGTGCTCGATCTGCTAGCGTTACTGTATAATTTGTTAATTGCGGCGGAAGACGTTGCAGCTTACGGACCGACGCAAGCCAGCGTCAGCTACTACCCTGCAGCACCACCGGATTCAATTCCCGGATCTGTTGTATATATTTTTCTCTTCGCTTAATACTCAGTCAATTGCGGTCTGGGTAAAAAACTTTGTGTAAAAACGCTAATTGAAGTGAAGCCTTGGAGAGTGCCCCGAACGGCTGCCTGCCGGCCGTCACCTCATTTCCTTTACCGCGAAGATTGAGGGAGTCATCCCAATGTTCACCGAAGAGACTCCGAGAACAAGTTAGTCTCGCCAGAGTGCCGACACCAATTCATCGCTTTCGGGGCCGGCTGACCTTCCACAGGGAATCAGGCCTGAATTATCCGCGGTGTTCAAATCTCTGGAGGAGGAGTTGCGACCTCCGACCTCGTCGTCAATTCGTAATCCTGAGTCTCTTGATAGATCAGCTGGTGGTGGTTGGGAAATTTGCTCTTTTATATAAGCCCTTTTAACAACAAGTCATAGTATACAGTGCGTAACCGATACAGTTGTCTCTAATGCCTTGTATTTGTGTATTTTAAACTATTATAGTCTATAAAATAATTGCAACAATGTTTAGTACTTTCAATCTTGCTGTTCTCGTCAGATTACTTAATTGAGTTAAAGTTTGGTTTTATTTTAACTCGGTTCTGTCTCAGATTTTTCCCGCGGTACCATTTGAAAAATTCACTTTTTAGTGGAGAGAGCCTATCAGTAAATGGTTCGCTGGAGACCTATGGATACCCAATCACAGTCGGCGTAAAACGGTAACTTAGAGGACAATTGTGACGCGCTGAATCGGACAAAGAATGCACTACTCGCGTCGCGGGCGCACACAGAACTTCGCCCCGCTTTTGAGCTAAGAGCAGATACGGCGTATCTTTTGGGATAGAAACTGTCTATAGGGATAGAATAAACGGACTTCTCTGGCGCTAACGAAAAGCGTGGTTATTGGCTGCTGGATAGCAACCGGAAACGTTTGCTATTAAGGCTCCATCTTGGCAGCGAGCGCATTAAAGTTGTAGATTAGGCACGAAAAGTTTCTGCAAAATGGTTTGGGGGAGGGATTTTTCCACATACAATTTTGAGAATCCCTACGCAGCTCGTGAGAGCAGGTGAAAGTTACTATCGGAGCAGACTCTAGCGCACCTCTGCACTATTGACTCAACATGATTACCACTATTAGAACAAATGCCCCCACTAAGAGGGTTCAATACAACTCGGCAGCCACTTACTAACGCAGATATTCGTCAAGCCTGTTACCATCTTTTTTCAATGTAGTAGCCGCTACCTAAATAGTCTCTACCACCTTGCTCATTATAGCCTGTATAATTTTTTTGGTGGTCCTTAGTAGTTGCCCGACCGCTGTTGTCTACTGCGTCATTCCAGTTTGCCTAGCTGCCGTTTCACACATGTTATATATATCGTTGTAGTCCTGCTCGTTCTCTTTCTGCATAGGACAGCCAATGTTGTATTCGCCCTGTTGTTGGTGGTGTTATTAGTAATGATTCTTTCTCAGCGGTCTTGTTTTCGTACGGGTTCACGCATTTGCTAAAGATGGTTGTGACAGTCTATGTTTACTCTACTCACTATATATTTGGAACTTAGTACATCCTCCAGGATCACGCATAGATGCTCTATTCAATCCACCGGGACCGCCGAGGCCGCCGTGTCATCCGGAGCTGCCTGGGCCATTCAGGTTTACCTGGCCCGCTAAGACTATCAGGGTCGGGGTCGGCATGTCGAGAGATTCTATGCGACCACGGTGAGATCCGCACCGTCCACCGAGGCTACCCGGGTGGCCCTTTCTGCTAGTTAATCTTCGATCCGCCATAACTCTGGTTATCGCCATAACTCTCCCTATTGCCTTCCTTGAATCCGCTACCACCGCCTCCGTAAAATGTGTACACATTTTCCCATTATGAAGCAAAGTAAACTAGATTAATCTTTCGTACTTAAAACTCGCACACTCTGGTTCAATATGGAGACAAAGTATTTTGGTTTCATTAGATCCAGTTGAGACGTAGCATAGGCGTGGAGTGGAGTAGGTGTGTTGCTTTGATGCCGTTGTTAGACGAGCTGTTCGCAGTACAACAGTAGATGTAGAGGATTTAACACTTGTATAAACGATTGAAATTGAGAAACTTCATGGTTCGCTACGTTTGGCAGAGAGTGTGCCCAAGGGCTTGTTTTTCATTGGGGATCACATAAATGTTGGTATGAGCCAGTGCGATTAAAGACAAATGCATAGATAATTAATAAATAATTATTTGCATGCTGTTCTCAACATTGCAAAATACTAGCAATACGTGCTTTTGCAGTTTTGGTTTTCTTTTATCTTACATATAGTAGCATCCTGTTTAGATATAGCCAGATTTAGAATCTGTTATTTTAATGCTACATCCTGTTATAGCTGCATGTATATATACATATATAAAACAAATGTATTACGCGGTTTGGTGCAAGGTTTGCTAGCTGCAGAAGTTTACACCCTCAACAGGCAAAAAGAGGCATTTGGCAACTTCAATTCATTCCTTTTATATTTATTCACTCAGGTTGAGTAGCGATTATAACCACAAATACATCACTTTAACAACTATAAGGACAGTGAGTCAAGACTATCACCGGGTGATCTGCATATGTATAGATACATACACATATATATATATATATATATATATATATATATATATATATATATAAGCTACAAGGCCCCACAACGACGGGCTAATTCATTTAAAGATTGCACAAGATTGCATTTTGCGGCATGGTATCTTCCGCAGAGTTCACCGCGGCGGCGGCATTCACAAGTCTCACATTGTTCATGGAATTCAGCGCGTTGACATAAAATGTGATGAAAGCCGTGTACTGCAAATCGTGTTATCACGTGGCCCCTTCTACTCTGCATTTTTCATCGCTCTGGTATTGAAGAATTTCGGGTCGAGTTCGGAAAATTTTGCCTCCCATTTCCTAATGCTGCCGTTAAAGGCTGTGGTTTGCGGGAGGTTATAACGGCGCCTTAGGTCTTCTATAAAAAGTGGACAGTCTGCTAATAAGAAGACGAGGCGGTTGCGCGTTGACGTATGGAGTCCCAGAGTCCGTTTCAGGAAAGCTGCTTTTATCTGATTCAGCTGGTCGAAGTTTCTGGGAGTCAGGTGCGTCCATATTAACTCCACTCCATATGAAGCCACGGGGGCGATCTTCAGCTCGTAGAGGCGAATGGCTGTCGCGAGGGACAGGCGGTGCGGGCTCCTGATGGAGGATGCCGCTATAAAGGCTTTCCTGCATCTCTCCATAACACGCACTAAGAACCCTACCCCATTCGACGGCAGAATTAGTCCCAGATAAAGAAACTTCTTGACGTAGGCGGAAGAAAAGCTACCGACATGAAGAAAGTCGTCACGCGCGACCCTGCCCCCTCTACGTAACTTTAGTGCCACCGTCTTACGAAGATTAATTGTTAATCCCAACTCTGTAACGGCTGTGTTGAGCCTGGCCAGCAACTGTTAGACCTGGAAGCGGCAACTTCCATAAATGGCTAAATCGTGTGCGTATAATAAAACCTTAACGAGATCTCTACACCCCCGAATTCATTTTGGCAGGACCTTCAAGAGAGCAGGAAAGAGAAGTGGAATCAGATTGTCCCCCTGGGCAAACCCGGTTGTTTGCGAAAACGCCGGCAGTTCCGACACTCCATCGTCGATTGTCACCCGGTTTTCCTGAAGGACCTCTCTTATGAGGTTCAGCATCTTCGAGGAAACGCCGACTTCTACCAGAATGTTGACCACACGATCACGTGGACGGAGTCAAAGGCGGCTTTGAAATCGGCGAATACCGCGTACAGAGACTGCTTTGGTCGGGAGAGGGTTTCTTTGACGTCATCTAGGAGAATTCTGCACGCTGTTTGCGTGAAACGTCCCTTCTGAAATCCATATTGTTCTTCAAGTATAATGTTCGTGGCCTCCAAGAAGGCACTTAGTCTTTTCGTGATCAAGCACGACAGCAGCTTATAGCGAATACAAGCGAGCTTCTAGGTTGCTCATTCCGAACGCCGTTCGGCCCTGACGCTTTGTTGTTACACAGCCCTTGAAGAGCCTGCAGATTTTCCATGACCGTGACGTCCTTCTCAAGTTCGCTCTGATATCTTGTCGTTTCCTCGTCCCAAACAGCAGCGAACAATGGTGATTTGCGGGGGATCGTGTTCGTAGAAAACATACGGAAGATGTATGGGCTGCAGGAGACAGAGGTATGCAAGGCGTTCATTCAGCTTCAGGAGCACAAACTGGCCAAGAAGGTGTTATGAAGATATACCCTGATATCTTCATAACACCTGCAATGACTGACGACGCGTGCGTTTTTTGGTACACGGCTGCCACCGCCACATATGCAGTGCAGAAGGCTTCCACAACCCCGGTGTTGACTGCAGATGTAAATATTGTCATACCGAATGCTCTAGATACCAAGGTCTTGTTTGCAGGAACATTGGGTCTCCAAATCAGCTGTCCCGTTTATTGTCATCATAACTTGTATATGCCTATAATTATATAATGGACCGACATAGCCCGCCGGGTTTGTTTAAATTTTATTTGTCCATGTTGTCTGTTATCACAATGTGTCACTTAACGAACTGAAAATAAACAACTCAAGGCTCTAGGTCCAAGCTGAGGCTGGTCCACCTGGCCAAAGTTCCTCTCACCGACGCAGCGTTCCCCCTCTGAACGTCCAACGACAAGCGCTGCAGTAAGTACTCTCCCGCTCTTTTGTCTCCTGTAGCAACCACTAATCTTCTCCGGACGTCTCTGAGTAATTTTTTGGTAAGTAACCCTGGTCCCCCCAACGTCTCAAAAGCTAGAGGTGAGAACAAGTGAGGATAGTCCTGGCTTGAGTACTTCCTGCACTTGGCTGTTTCCGCTAAGGCAACCGCATGCCCAGGGGGGGCTGCGCCAGTACCGACCATTGAAGGGGCTAAAGCGTCGGTAACAGTCGCATCCCACACCAGCATCCCCCCGATCGAATAGGGTCAGAGTCATTCCGTCAGGCCTTTTTCCGTCATCTCTGACTAAACCGGGGGGCTCCAGCACACATAGGTAGCCTGCCAACCGTAATCCTCTGCAGAACGTCTCGTTCAGGGCCGAGTGGCGTGCGATCCTGCGTGAACTCTGGACGCAAGAAAGACCGTGGTGGCCTAGGGAGTCGACTTCGTCACCACAACCACAGCGATGGGGGGAAACCAGTTCTGTTCCCACTCTCAAACCGACCAATATTCGTGTAGACTCATCGTCAGAAAGGGTACCCAGTTGAGGACTCGGGAGGGCGTGTAGCCATACGCTTGCACCCGGCGAGGAGACGGCTTGTAACATCGCTTTGTCGGCGTCGGAAGTTGCTCGGCTCTACAGGTCGCTCCATTGATGGTCGTGTACCAAATCTGACCACGCAGACTGAAGAGAAAGGGTCTCCGGGAGAGCCCCACAGAATGCGATGGCTTTACCTTGGGTCTTCTTCAACGTAGATCGGAAATGCGCTACAGCCTGGGGGTCTAGGACAGCCTCGATGTCACTGATCGCTGAATGCAGGGAGGCAATATGCGCCGCAACTGAAAGGGAAACTGCCTCGGGGAGTCCCAACCCGCCTCTTGCGACCGGTAGTGATGCTTGGGTTAAGGGGTCGCCCCGTAGCCGCAGGTTAAGTAAAGATTCCAACGCGCGCCTTGCTTCACATTTAGTTTTTCCAAGTGAGATGAAAAGGCTATACAGTTGACACCTCTGAACAGGTAGTTCAGATACGAAGCCGAGAAGCACAAGCGTAGGAGGTACAATCCCCTATGAGCGCCAAGCTGAGGAAGGCGGTTGAGACCGACCTGGAGTTTTTCTCTCCATCGCTCGATCGTCGAGGTGAGGTTGTCAGAGGATAAAGGCACCCCAAGAAGGTCTAGGTCGTCGCCAGTTACGCGGCACCCCGGAAGTAACTTTAGGATGACAGGGGTATCATTTGCACCTATTCCTTTTATATGGACCTCACACTTGGTCGGGTTCAATTCTAGGCCGCTGCATCTAGCGAAGCTTAGTATTTTCTTTATGTCTTCACATACTGTACTGGCGCTACCTCCTATGATACCATCGTCCAAATACCACAGGTTAAGTGGCCTTTCGAGAGAGTTGACCAGATCTTTCACGGCAAGGCAGAACAAAGGGGGAGCGAGGGGTCTCCCTGCTGGACACCCACAGCCGAGGTAAGCAATGCCGAGGGTAAGACCAGGTGTGATGGATCACCGTAGGCCAGTTTGACTTGATGGTAGATGGCGGGAGCTTCTTCTGCAACTGTTTTTAGCAAGTGATCTCTTTTCGCGGTGTTGAAGGCGTTCTTAAAATCCAGTTTGACTAGTACGGAGGACTCCTGCCGAGAGTCGATGAATGCCCTGGTAGCGTGGACCATTATTTCTGCACCCCGCTTGGTAGACTAACCCAACTGGTGACGCCCTATAACCCGGCAGATGACATCTCTGGAGTCCCTCACTGCCAGTTTTGCCGCGACCCTGCGTATCACCGATGAACAGGCGATGGGTCTATATGAGCCGTCATTCTTCTTCAGTGCGAACAGCCTCGCCCCGAAAATGAGAGGACGCCACCCAGGATGTGGGACTCCCCAGCGCAGTACGTCAATCAGCTTTGCCAAGTCTCTCGGACGAGCTGCCAAGACTCGGTGAAAGAAGGTCTTGCAGCAGACGGGGCCGAATGAAATCTAGGCCGGCACTCGAGCTCTTTGAAAATGAACCCACCGCGTAGCGCACATCCTCAGCCGAGGTGGAAGAAGGCATGAGCTGTTGAGAGGGGGGGACGGCCAAACCAGGTCCGACTGTCCGACGGGGTGCTTCGGTAACGATGCTATGGCAGCTGGCTCATCAACCATAACGTCATCAGATAGGAGGAGGCGGGCTGCCCCTGCAGCGTCCCCGTCGGATAGTTTGGCCAGCACGGCTCGCGCGTTTGGACGAATCCGCTCAACACTGGGGCCTGACTCGTCTGTACCAGACAAGGAAGCCTGGTGAGTCAGCCGGACTCCACGTTGAAATTCCACCAGGTTCTTTTTGATGATAACTGTCAGGGAGCGTAAATCCCTGCGGCCTACTGGTAACCTGGGGCGAACGAGAACAGCCCAAGCCAGGCGGCGGCGTCGTCGTTGTTCAGGGCTGCTTTTGAGCACACCTCCGATAAGGCGTCAGCCACCGATTTTCTTACTGCTTTCGGTAGTATTCGTACCAGCTTCCCACTTTTCATGAAGGATTGAATGAGCTCCGTGAGGTCTAGGCTGGACTCGTTTATGGCTTCGTCACGGATATGTGTGGTGTCCGCGCCCCCATGTCTGACGGTGACGTGTCTACGGGGACCTCGCCTAGTAAAGGTCTGGCGACAAAGATTACAAGTAACCCTGTTGGTCCCCTGTGAATTCTGTACTGTCGCTGAGCCGGGCTCAGGTATCACGCTTGGGCTGGGCCGCTCTGGGGGACCCTGCTCAGTTGCTCGTGTAGACTCTGCCGCCGTTGTGTGATGATTGTGATCATTCATCATTGTGTTTGTTTAAAGCTGTTCGCAACCGACAACAACGCCAGTAAGGGTTGTAACGCGTTCGTTATTGATTTCGCCATTTTTGACAGCTCCGTCTGGGAATACAACATTGAATTTATTCAATAATTGCACATTTGCACACTGAGGCAGTGCCCGCCTAAAAAAATAATTTAAAATCGCCTCCCGGTGAGTTCGCCTGCTCCTCCTCCGCGACGGACCCAGCTCTTGTGGTCCCGGTGCGCCCGAAAGACCCGTAGGGTACCCTGCATGGCCAGGACGGTTAGGTCGATCAGGTTTTTCTTCGATAACCCGAGAGTCAGGAGATCCTTCACCGACTCGGGCTCCCATACACCGGTCATCGACACGGTGATGGACCCAAATCAGTGGGGAAGCGAGCTGGGAGGTTGATCCCTGACCCCGGGTATATCGTATTTCCTGATCTTATCCCGTCTGGCCAATGCAGGGTCTCTTGAGGGGCCGCAGACCTCGGCGTCCAAGACCCAGACCCTCGTAGGTGTTGTTATGACGAGGTCTGGTCTCCGAGCCGGTGCGGTGGGTCTTCAGGAAGGTGCGCTCTCGTTCCACCTGCATTGCTTTAGCACGGAGTAGGCGGGTGACTCGCTCACATATGTCATCGTGGCGCTTGATTATAGGGCTGATGGGTGTGATCGCACACTTGAGCGATGTGGGCCAGCGTCTCGACAGCGTTGCACTCATGACGACAAAATTTGTCGTACCCGGGGCGACCCCTTGCGAGTCTGGCACGCGTTGGTAGTGCGTTGATCCTTAACTTAATCAGGTTTATGTACTCCCTACCGGATAGGTAAGGAGTACCCTTGACCCAGTCATTTGTAAAAGGGGTTACGTGTGTGTGTTTCAGGTGAGCCCCATCGACTGTGTTATGTAGTGTACGAGACCAGTACTCGGTCTCGTGTGCGGCGTCTTCAATGGTCGTGTCATCGAACACACAGAGAGCGCTGGTTTTCGCCAGCTCCTTTCTGTGATAATCGGTCGACAGCAGCCATTGAGTGCCTATGTGGGATGATCTGTTCAGGGCAGTGAGGCGGGAGAGGCGAAGTCTGAGAATTAGTGTACGGAGACAGGGGATGTCCAGACCGCCGTCTGAGATGTGCGCGTATAGAAAGGCGTTTGTGTGGAGGAAGTTGGGCTCGTGCTGCATCATTATTGCATTATACGTTTAAGGCTCTCCAACGTTGGCAAAAGCTGCAGGAGGGGTTCTAAAGCCTACATTAAAGTCGTAAGCTGGCCCAGCAGTTCTGATCCGCCTCCTAACACGACTTGCAACAAATAAGTCGCAGCGGTCGGCCGTGACACGGATAGGCCGCGCGGATTTGGGTGCTCGACGCGCTGTGGCGCGGTTTTGTCGTCGCCGTGGGGCAAACGTCTCCCTGTTGGCGTAAGGTCTTCCTGTACGTTTCTTAAGCTTCTTGGCGGGGAGTGGCGTTGGTGCAGGCAGCAGCTGTGGGTCAGGGTCCTCAGGAGACTAAAAAATTCCGCAGACCACGTTGGCGTACGTGGGTTGCCCCCTTAGATGTTGCTGTGGCGCGTCTGATTGGGGTATGGGGTTTGGTCGAGGCAACGCCTGTTCCTTTCTCTGAGATAGGCTAAGCAGGGGCACGAAAGCGACCCCAACTTGCTGTTGTGTACACCGTTCCGCAAAGTGCCCAGGTCGCAGGCATTTGTGGCAGAGCCTAGACTGGTCAGGTTCAAACACGACCTGGTGTGATTGAAATTCCAAAAATAATGATGTTGGTGGTTGTCCGATAAACGAAAGGATCACAATACCCATAGGGACCCTAGCACCGCCGTGCAATCGCGAAAGTCGTTTCACATGGCTGAACTCGAACCGGTGCTAGTTCCTTTAAAATTTCGTCCTCTTTTAGGCAGGTTGAAACTTCCTGAATAGATGCTCGAAACAACGATAATGATGGACAGTGGACAGACACCGAAAAGTCTCCAAGATTGGTAATAAGCAACAGCTTCTGGGTCGATTCTACGTCAGGGAGCCACACTATAATCGACTTTCCGTCCCCGAAAATATCTTAGACTTGGATGACAAGGCTAGGATGCGCTTGTATATAGTTAGCAACGAACCCTCGGGGAATTCTGTTTCAGTGCACCCCGACGTCTCCTTTCGTCGAATGATTACTTTGAACGCACCCACCGAACCCGTTGATAAATCTTCCTTAAGTTTCTCTAAGCCTTGTTGTTCTTTTGAAAGGGTCTTTTTCTTTCTTCGGGATGTGACTACCTAGGCTGCGTTGTCTGTTGCCACCATAACACACCTTAGCATCTAGCCTGCGCCGACGGTGTAGCCACATGTAAACAAAAATAATTGTTTTTTTTAGATTTTCCGTAAGGCTAAAGCCCGTGTACGTTTTTTTCATGTCATGGCTAATGTTTAATCCACTCCGGCATTTACCTTGTCTAAATTGGAAACCATGCAAACCAATTTAAGAGTGGCCGGTCTGGGTCTCTCTCGAACCCAGTCCTCCCATATGCAAGGCAAAGGCTTTGCCACTAAGCCATCTTGCTCGGTATCTGTACGTTTGTCAATAGAACGGACTTGAATAGCCCTGCGCACTAAAAGAGATTACCAACTCTTGGGCACGTTTAGGGCCAATAAAACACTTCAGAATGCACAGCACTCAAAACTCGGCTACACAGGCAATCTCTGTGGTAGAGATCACTGTAGATAAGGTGCTCAAACTTATTAAGTGCTACCGATTTAGCCACCGCTCTCAACGATTCGAACACGAGAAAAAGGGAAAGATTATTTCAAGGAAGAAGAGATATTACGGAGGACAAAAGCTGAAAGCGGAAGACATGCGGTAGGGTGCAAGAGTTTCTGTGGATGCATCTCTGGTCTACAGCGCGAGGTTGGGAAAGATGCTAACAGCTTTTACTTTAGGGAGCTGCTACGCACATCACGCACTAGCACATAAATGCGAAAGACGGGGCAGGCCAAGCGGGGGGAGCGTTAATTATTTGCAATTGGAAATATCACAATAAAAGCATAGCGCAAAACTTTTTTTACTTATCTGACAACCACATTTTAGACGCTCGTTATGGGCTAAGTTGACTGTGGCACAAGATATTACGAAGGACAAAAGAAAGAAGAAGACATGCGGTAGGGTGCAAGAGTTTCTGGGGTTCTTCCTCTGGGGATGCATCTCTGGTCTACAGCGCGCGGTTAAAAAATATGTTAACAACTTGGGCTGGAGACGAGGCAGGCCAGGCGAGTTTGTTATTTGCAAGAGCATTCACTGGAGAAATCACAATTTAAGCTTTGCACAAAACTTTTTTTAACGCTCTGACAACCACATTTTAGACGCTCGTAATGGGCTAAGTTGCCCTTGGCACGATATTGTCTAAATGCATCTATCGTCATCGCGTTCTCGTACTGGACATATATAGGCGTTTTCCAGCAGAGGTATGTAACAACAGGGCAATGACAACCACGTCTAACAAATACAGCCAGCAAGGCCGGGGCTCGAACTTGCGATTGTTTTGCCAACCATGGCTGCCATGGCAACGCCTCGTTTCGAACAGTGCATTAGCCGCCTAAGCCGACTTAATAGCAATGGCATCAAGGGGTGCTGAAATTGTGGCAACCTATGTAAAACTGGAATTCACTGAAATCATGGCAGAGCGTCTTTGCAAATTTGATAAAAATGCAATGATTCCTCACCAAGAACGGAAAGGCAGACCTTGGCGTAGAGCAGCGAAAATCCAGCAGCCAACAGATTAACCAGAGAATACCTAAAGATTTGTATGGTATCGAGGCCGTTTGCAATAATGATGAAGAAACGATATTGTACAACAATTTTGTATAATCATAAACGTTAAATAATTCACGTTAAAAATATTGTACAACTGGCATTGGAACAAAAAAAAAACAGAACTCGCACAAGAATAGGTAGTCCGATCAGTGAGATTAAAATTCCTCACTGGCAGATCGGTCTTAGCCGAATGCGTTGTCAGAGCAAAAAGCGCCTAGAAGCAAAGCAGAAATGATATAATAAGAAATGAGCTGGCGCCATGCTATATCACTTTTTTTGACGAATGCCTTGAATCCGGGAAAATGCCTGAAGCGTGGAAGGAGGATTCTATACCTAAAGGAAAAAAGCATATTTTGCCCCTATAAGAGTTGCCCCTATAAGATATTCTTGGGGATAATATTAGATCAACTCGAGTACTTTCTCGAAGTCAGACGGAAGCTGTACCAAAAGAGCAACATAGGTTTAAACGGCTTTGCGTCAATTGCTAATAGAAATTTGGGAACTAAACAAGCCGAAAAGACCATTGTACGCGGTCCTTTCGGCTAGATAGGTTTTAAGGCCGCCTTTAACTGTATGAGTTGTTAGAACTTTTGGAGACCACTCTTTTGCTAGAGAGTGCAGTATAAATCGACAATGGTATAAAAATTGTAGGAAGGGTAATGCAGACGGTAGAAGTGGCCTAAAGCGACAGACTCAGCCTGTTGCTTTTTCGGTACTATTGGAAGCGCCACCTCACTAAGTGAGGCAGGGTGGACCCGAAAGCAGGCAAGTACTTTAATGCACGCAGATGTCATTGCAAGATATAGTAAGAAGATATTTAGTGTTAAGCAAAGCCTGGAAATGCTAATTAACGCTGATGATTATATGGACGTGATGGACACAGTATTAACTAGTAAAGCACTACGTAGTGCGTGATAGCAGTTCAATTTCTAAGAGGAAATCCATTGGCAAAAGACGACGTTTTTCGAGCCAAAAGTAATGTAGCAATTTTTTAAATAGATTTACCCATTTAGGGGCTACTATAACGTCGATAGATAGCAGGTTCCGTATGCATATTAAAAACAGAGTAGGAAAGCCATTTAAGTGGCAGCTGCAGCAATTAAAAGCTCGCAAATGTTTTCAGTACATACCGCGTCCGCCTTTGTTAAAATTAAGGTGAAGCCATTAGCAATATTTGGTAGATCACTTAAATGGGTTAAACTAGGAGAGGTACATCTACAGTTATTAGATAGAGTTCGATTTTTTATATTCATCAAAAGGGTTTGGGTCTTCATCTTACTAACGCGTTCGCAGCCCACGGATTTTATCACGTGTTGTGCCGTAAGCAATAATTCTACGATCCCTAGGAGTGTTGTAAGTGCGCGAGATGCTTAGGCCATTGCATAAAATACCACGCTGCAGAATGTCCAGCAGTTCAGTCAATAACTGAACCAACATGATAAGAGAAAATGCAGTGATGTGAAAGAACCAGAACTTGTGACTGAAGAACATATGTATAATTTACCCAAATTGAGTGTTAATAAACCATAATAATATTTCAGCAACTATACGAATAGTAATTTATTGCTTAAGAAAAGTCGTTGTACTTAAGTAAAATCAATAGCGACGAATGGTTTACAGCATTGGCTCAATATTACATTTTCAAAGCTTTTTTAGGTATCTTCTCTCAAGACCTTTAATCTTGCCTATGTGCTTGCACAAGTATGGGCTTTAGATGGATGAGTAATATTAATGTCTGGATAGCACACTTGCTTTAAACATGCAAATATACACAACAGAACAGCAATTTGTTGTCCACAAATATAGATGTTGATTTTACTAGGTCTCTTAAATGTGCAGAAAATGCAACACCCGTTGATATTAATATACTGAAGTCTCGCGCAACATTGACAATATTGGGCAATATTGTCCCGTCCAGGTAATAATACTCTAGATCGAAAAAAACATGTTTCAAAAGGAGGCATCTTTTGAAACATGTTTTACGACTCTTTTTCGAACGTGGTCATTCGAGTGGTGCAGTCGACTTTCTTCGAGCTCTGTGAGAAGCTGTGATTTCGTGGTTTTGCTGACCTCGCCCAGTGCTGTTCTTTTTCGAGCAATAACTTCCGCATCATGTGAACACTTATCAGACGTATCGAGCTGCAGCGACCATGATCCGCCTTCTATCGCAGACGCGGAACCATTGGGAGACGTTCGAAAAGCTGCAGCCGGTCAAGAGACCAAGGCAGCAGCAGCAGCAGAAGTGTCAACAAGTGAAAAGGAGGTTAGGAAAAAGCAGCCGCAACGTAGAGCCAGCCGGTGGAGGGGATGTCGTCCGCATCGACACCGCTGTTACAGCGGCAACTGTCAAACACCAAGCCACCAGCCCGCCGCAACGGGAGAAACCTTCGAAGACGAGAGCGACGGTAAAGAGCGGTGCAAAGCTGACAACGTTAGCGGAATCCTCTGGCGCCAGTAACATAGCGTTGAAAGGGAAGCCATGGAGAGCGTGTCACAGTGTGGCCAACCGGGGCTGCCGGTGAGGCGCACGACGAGGAAGACACCGAGGGTTGGAACGTAGTTGGTGCGGGGGGCAAAGTTATTAGAAAGGAGGCAATACCAAAGGTTAAAACAAATGAGCGACCTGAGGCGATTATTTTTGCCGTCGACAATAATTTGCTGGAGACCGGTTTTACACGAACCAGTGAGTTTGTTTTCGTAGCCGAGGAAGCCGAAGACAAAGCGACTATGCTGAGTTTAACCTCAGTCAGAAGTATTCCGATTCAGTCTATAGTGAGTGGCCAAAAATCGACAGTAAAGGGAAAAATCTGCGGTGTGCATCCATCACTCAGCGACGCAACTATTGCTAACGCCTTGGGACCTCTAGGTGTCACAGAGGACATTCGAGTCAGAGCGAAGAACGCCCAAAGTGGCATAGTAATGGCCACTGACCAAGTAATCCTAACTTTTGTCGGAATTGATTTTCCGACGGAAGTTTGTTTGGGCTAAAAACACGGGTGATGCTCTATAGGGAACTACACCAGTGCTACCAATGTCATAGCTTAGACCACATCAAGCCGGACAGGCGCTGGGCGGCACCTCGTTGCCGCCGCTTTGGTTCCACGAACTATCTCCGGAAAGACTACAACCAAGCGGCAAAGTGATGCCTATGTAAATCAAACCATGAAGCTACTTCCGGCAGTTGCCCGCATCGACTTCGCCGTTTGGAGCAGCTAAAGAAGTCAGCAATACGAGTTTTACAGAGAAAGCACGAGGCCACGCCAGCCAAGATCGGCAAACCCGTCGCCGATATTCAGCCGTCGTGAATTCGTCGTGAACAACGGCAGAGAAGGGCCCGCTTCGTTTTCCAAGCGGTGTTTTCTGCCGTCGTTCAGAACGAGGTAAAGGGACCCATGGCAACATCAAGGTTCAGCCCTCTGCTGCCACAGTGATCAAAGAGCAAACAGCAGATACCAATGACGTACACCAAATCAACAACATTGACAATGTAGTGCAATGTGTCACGGAGAAAATACTTCCATTATACTCGACGTTTAGTCACGCAAATCGGAACAGCGGTTCAACGAGCACTTTCGCGGCTGCTCTACCCAGCTTGCACATCAAAGCGGTGCCACCCTATAGCGCCTGGCAGCGTCTCTGAGCTGTCTTCGAACGGTTTTTGCGGTCAGCTGGAACTGGCTCTCCGCTCAGCACTTGAGTAGAGCAATTCCAGCCGGATGCTCTACAAACGACTTCCGCAGTGACGCCGTCGCTCCATGCACTCCAGGCATCGTCGCCTTCAATGAACACTGGTTATGGAACAGGTGTCAATACGGGGTCGCCTTCTTTTGATCCTAATGATCAATAGACAACTAGACATTTGTCAGTGACAACGCCGTTGCAACGCAGAGCACACCGTTGGCGCCAACCACGACATCGTCAACCACGATCTCTGGCGCCGATCTCACCATCAACTGCCCTCACTCGCGGTGTTCAACGACGGTCCGCTGTTCGCCAAAATCTCAGAATGCTCTCGATCGTTCCTCATGGTATAGAGGATACACGTAGTTGCTGCCAAACTGACCAGAACGATCAAGTCGATTTGTTCAGCGAATAATCTGGACTCGTGGTCTCGTCTGGCTCATTTTGCAACAACGGTCCTCACTATCCCTCAGCAAAAGACGAAAGGAAAGGGTCTGTGTTCACTTATTCGGGACAACCTCAGTCGATTCAGGAGTCGTGCCACTCGATGCCGCCATTAATGCTAACCATGTCGCGGCGCCGAAAGACTATCACAAACGATGATAGACAAAGAGCTCGGGTGGCACAGGCAAAACTGGCTCAGGAGGATGTTTCTGCAGCAGCGCGCATTCTTATTTCAACGGATTCGATGGCTCCACAAGACGCCAATACGCATCGCATACTTAGCGATAAGCACCCCCGAATATGTCAGAAACAAGCGGCATGCCCGCCACCGCCTCGAGTCGTTCTATTAGCCGATCAAATCAACATTACCCACCCCCGTGAAGTCTGAGCAGCAATCCAAATTTCCAAATAGCTCAGTGGAGGCCCGCCCTGACGGCCTCAAGCCCAGACACCTAAAAGATCTTATTGGAAAGGGGTGACATTCTGCCCCTCCTCCTTGCTCTGACGGATTTCTGCAAACCTCGTGTCGTGAATGGCCGCCTATCAGGGGTTCGCACTTAGCAACTTCTATGAAGCTAATCTTATAGCTTTGAAAAAAAAAGACGGTGGTCTCCGCCCGATAGCACGCCCACGTTGCAAGTGCTTTGTAATATTAACTCGCATTCCATAAGGTGCTGATAAACTCGAGTTTAAAAATGCTTTAATTCCTGAGATAGGATGTAATCCTTGAAGCTGTCAAATCAATTTTCCAGCAATGTACCCCGCAGTCTACCAATGTACAGACGCCCATCCAATCTCTTTTGGGGGGGAAGAGATTGTACTCTACAAATGTGGGGTACAGCACGGGGACCCCTGTGGCCTGGCCCTCTTCTGTCTGGCGATTTGCCAACTGCTTTCTGCTTTGGAGTCGAAATTTAAGCCGTGGTTCTTAGACGATGGCATGATTG
>QVRM01001735.1:0-45371 GCA_003439945.1 Dermanyssus gallinae
GGGGGTGTCCGTGAGGAGATAGACAAGTCGATTTCGGGCTAACCGATAGAGGCCCAGGACTCGCTTGAGGTAAGCTGCTTTCAGACTATTTAGATGCTCAAGTGCAATTAAGTCTTATATTAAAAATGGGGAAGGAATAGTAATGTATCATCTCATATTTTTGTTAAAGGCATTTCAGATGCAAAATTCACAGACGCAAAGTCTCTTTCATAGAAGAGATGATCTGGCTTGACACAGTGATCTCTTTCACAAAACTTTCCAAACTTTCTTCTAGGTCAGCTGCTTACGACTGCTATATTGGCGTATTGTGTTGCGCTCTGCAAAACGATGGTTTTGCTGGTGGTTCTGCAGCGTTCACAAAATGAAATGGTAGCGTGACAAATTGAGTGCAGTTACAGTTGACTAGAGAGAGAGAGAGATACAGTTGAACAAAGTAGCAGCATTTTAACACAACGATGCAATCCGTAATGTGGCTGGTGATTATGGTGAATATTCATGTGTGTGAATAACTTCACTCCCGCCATTCACTTTCACCGCCACCGATAACATCTTCTGAATATAGTCCCGGTAGGGGCCAGCCCATAATTTCAATGAGTTTGCGACTGCGTTACCCGCCATATCAAGAGGAGGATTGAAGCGCCCGCTTTACAAACCCGGGAAACTCGTCATTGTGGTAGAAGCCAAAGAAAATAGAGGCACTTTGATTTCGCTGAAAGAGTTGGCTGGTATTAAAGTATCTGCCAGGATAAGTAGAGCACGCTCTCCTGTGAAGGTTAAAGTATCTATCACTCTTCCTATCCCAATCTCAGAAGCAACCATATCTGCATTCAAATCGTCGCAACCAATTCCCGTCAGAGGTCCGCTTGGATCTGAAGCAGCAAGGAGTTGTGTGCTTCAAATGATACAGTACGGTTCACTTTGCCGCCAACTGTAAAGTTCCGCAGTCAAAATGTAAAAGTTGTGGTTTCCTGGGATATAATGATGAGCGCGAGGCTACATGGATGCCTTGCCTCGCTAGGTTAAGCCGCATAGAGATGTCAAAGCGAATCCCAGATAACAATATCGAGAAATAATCAAAAACTGCTCCCCTCCCTGTCCCCAGAGTCTTCGTAGATAAGAAAAGTGACAAGCCGACTAAAGTTGTCGACAGCACTCTATGATCTCAATTCGAGAATCAAAAAATATCTTTTCGAGATGCATTTTGCGCGTCGTCGCATAGGCTTGATGCAGAGCTAAGCAAAAACGACAAGGGTCTAGGCGGATCGCGACTGCTTCACACAACAATAACTGACGTCTCAGCATCAAACGAAACTACAATCTAGTCACGGCAAACTCGTCGCCAATAAGATTAATTCAGTGGAACTGTAAGTGTATTATGTCGAGTTTTGCCCTTAACGGAGCGGACCTGGGCCTCCGAGCCCACGGTCATCCCCAATTGGCGTGTCGCGGAATCTCTGGGTGCCCAGTCAGAAAGACCAGATAGATGGGTGGAAGAGTTGCTGTCATATATAACAGTAAACTTTTTGGGATCCGAACCTGCTACAATGAGGACAACTGCGTAGTTCTGACAGAGAACACCGTAAACGTGATTTCAGCCTACTATAGTCTATCGGAGGATACAGAAACTCTGCCGAAGAAACTGATAGCGTGTCTAAATATGGTAGACTTGCAGAACATAACTGTACTCTGTGGCGATCTCAACTGCCCGCTTAATAAAACAAAACATCCAAGAAGAGCGTCACCCTCTAACATACTGGCGTCTCGGAGCATGTAGGCTGTATTTACAGCTGATGACTCGACAACGAAAGATATATTTGCTGCAAATACTAGTCCGCGTAATATAGAATATGAAGGAATATTCGAAAAGAGAAAGAGTATAAACTACTGGTCGAGGCACATAAATCACCACACAAATGATTGCGTGCCACTAGACGCACTTCTGCATGTCCAATCCAGCCTGAGAAGTTAGACGAGCACTTCCGTAAAATGTTTGCCGGTGAGGTAACCATTCCGAGTGGTGCTCCTGTAGTAATTTCAGGATCAAACGATTAACTTCGACAAGTGGGCACATAAGCACGCTAGAACTTCTAAAAAGCATCTTGCAAGAGGAACTGAAAACATTAGGTGACGGGGCTGAACACGCACCAATCACTCAGACCACCGGTGTCGTCAACAACAGTGAACAAACTGGAGATTGATGCGAGCAAGACTAAAACGATGAGATTTCGACGAGGAGGAAAATTTTTAAAAAGTGATGAATTCCGACTTGGTAAAACTGTTTTCTAGTTTCACTACCTGGGGGTCGTGTTTTCATCGCGTGGCACAAAATTTTCTAGGCATGTTGAAAACAGATTCTAAAAAGACCGACAATCATTTCACAGGGTAAAGGACCTATACAGTCTGTCAATAGAGATTGCTGCTAGCTCTTTTAACCTAAAGATTGCACCTACCACATCCTACGGTGTTCAGATGATTTGGTCTCATCTCTCGATGCCCAACTTAAGAGTGTTTGACCAAATCAAGGCACGCAGGCTTGTCGATAGAATTACTGAGACTCTTGCAATTGCAGATTTTGTGAAAATTGTCAGGATATAAAGATCGACACAATACGTTTTAATAAGTCCGCTTTAACTTCAAGAGAAGACATCTCCGGAAAGTTCCATTGTAAAAACGAATTTTTGTCTAGTTGTATTAAAACGCAGTGTTTGTATACAGGGTATTTCAGCAATATTTGAAGAGCGATATATGAAATTGTAGAGCTCGTTAAAGCAAATATTTTTCCAATGGTCCCTGAGAAATCTTGTTTCGAAGTGAGAGTGAAATTACTACAATTTGTGACACTGGTGTTTTAGCCCGACATAGGAGCACAAAATGTGCAATTGCGAGACAACTAGTCCTCAGATACAGAAACTAAGTACATCGTCTTGTTCGTGAGAAATATATAACGCCGGCCAGAAAATGCAACGTGGTCGCTTAGAAGAGAATTCGCAAAAAAATAAGTTATTTTATTAGCTTTCACACCAAATTTCAATGTCATTACCCTACGACTGCTCTCAACGTCATTACCCTACGACTGCTCACAGCGCTCCAAACTAGCACATTCAGGCAAACGCATACTTCGTGACGATCATTTTGGAATTAAACTTTTGGTAATGCGGTTGCGGAGTAGTTAAGATAATAGGTGCTAGTTTTGAGCGCTGTGAGAGGTCGTAGAGTAATGATTTTGAGGTATTTGGTGTGAAAGCTAATAAAATAACTTCAATTTTGCGAATTCTGTTCTAAACGACCCTGTCGCATCTTCTGGCCGACGCTATATATTTTTCAGAAAAAGCTTGTTTTGCAATTGCACATTTTGTGCTCCTATGTCGGGCAAAAACACTAGTGTCACAAATTGTAGTAATTTCACTCTCACTCCGAATCAAGACTTCTGAGAGACCGTTTCACTGGAAAAAAAAACATTTGCTTTAACGAGCTCTACAATTTCATAAATCGCTCTTCAAATATTCCTGAAATACCCTGTGTATATACAGGGTTATTCATAACAATCTGTACTTATTTTAACGTTTGGTAAAACTCAGCAAGGAAACATTTTTTTTCAATCAAAGGAGGAGTCGTAACGTCTTGTTTAGGAGACAGAGTGAATTTAAACGCAATTAATCTGTCTTTTTCCTACAAGTTGTGCGAAATCTACGTTTGCGGGAGACCCAGTAAGCCCATGAAGGAGCCAATTATACCGGCGTGTTCGGCTGAAAATTCTATTGGTGCTTTTTCGCGAAAAATTGTTAAAAAATTCAATACGACCAAACATGTACGTCCAAAAGATCACTTTCACACAATAGCAAATTTAATGCCCACTATTTAGTGTACCAAAGCATTCGCATCAGTACCAAATTGATGGTGCTGCCTTACGAAGTTGTCAAGTGACTAAGCATTTTTGATAGTCCATATCAAAAGCAAAGGCATACATACTTGCATAGGGTGTATGAGAAAGTTATGTACATCTTATGAGGCTTGGTATAACTCGGCAAGATAATCATTTTTCCTAATGGAAGGAGGGGGCAAACACGTCTTGGCAAAATTTTACGGTTCTGAACGTGAAAGCTTTAACGTAAAACATAACAACTATTACTGTCGAAAAAGCTTAGTTACTTGACAAATACGTAACGCAGCACTATCCTGTTTGTATGAAAATTATGGGCATTAAATTAGCCATCGCGTGAGACCGATTATGGCGTACATTTTTGATCGTAATATAAAATTTACAGATTTTCACGTAAAAACGTTAACGTAACATATCGACTTTTGATGACTTTCCTTAATGTGGTTATTCGCGTTTTGCTACGCAAGCTAGTAAAGTGTCTTCCATGGTGCAAAATTTTCCGCCGAACACGCCGGTATAATCATGCGTTGACTGGTTTTTCCGCAAACGTAGATTTTGCTTAACTATGTAAGAAAAAAGGCAAAAAAACTACTTTTATAAATTTCACTCTCTCTCTTAAAATGACCCTGTATATATACAAAATGCCCGGAATTAATTCAAAGACAAAACTTTTGGGTATGGTCACGCTCAGTAAGAAAATAATTTTTGCCTATAGACAGGGGAGCGGAAATGCTTCGTATAAGAGGGAGATCATTTTTAATGCATTTTTTAATCTGTGATTTAAGGGGTGGATGTCCCGACATATGTTTATAAAATGCACGATTGAAAGAACGCATTCCTCAATTGATAAACCGAGCAACCGGCATTCGGGAGAAATATCTACATTGTCAGAATTATACCTGGCCTTAGCTAGAGCAGGGTATATTGTGATATTAAGATCGCAAAATTGTAATTTTACTTTTGCATGTTTAAACTATCACACCCAGGTTGTCAATGTGTGTTCTGTTAGGCGTGCACAACCATTATGTTTAGATGAATGTACATCTTAAGTGAATAATTTCGTTACCCGGTGTAGTTATTGGTGGAGCTAACGTCTGTGGTTGCAAGTAACTCAAATCTCCTGATGCCTATATAGGGTGTGAGTGCATCGGACCTTATATACTTAGCGACAGGTTAAATTGATCAACATACCACATATTTTTGAACACAACCTTGCCAGAACTTTTGGCATGCGTTTCACAAAGCAATCGCCCGATCTGTTCAGTCTCGACTTTTTCTGTTGGGGCCACCTTAGGCATCTAGTCTATGCAACTCCCGTTGAGTCTTCTATGGATCTGATCGGCAGAATAGTTACTGCTGGTGGAACCATTCGGGAGACACCTGGTATCTTTGAACGCGTGCAACGAGAGCTTTGCCATCGCTACCAAATTTGCTGCTTATTGGCTGACGGATATTCGTTCGAGATTTAAATTAACATAAATATTTTTCTGAGCTTCTGCAGGTTTGACGAGTGACTTGATTGACAAAAAATGAACATAGTAGCTGCATGTATACACTCACACCCGATATGGCCACCGGTAGATTTGAGTTACTTCGGAAACACAGACGTTAGCCCTACCAATTTAGTATCTAAATGACTCACTTAAGGTGTACATTCGCTTTAACGCATTGGTTGTGCACTCGTATTATTGCATATTATTTGCTCCGTTATGATTGTGCAAATGAGATGCAAGATGAGCAAACGTCTGACAAAAAATTAAACAATCATCCACACGTTTTGGTACTTGCGTAACCCTGTACTTTCGATTTAACATATGTTTACGAAAAAATAAGTGTCAAGCAACTGTTTTTTTTAAAAAGCGCCCCTGTTACATTAAGCAGCATCTGTGCCTAAATCTAAATGACCATGATCTGCTAATATTTCACTATTTGCTATAGCGGCCCTCTAAAAGACAAACTGTGAGTCCCAGGCAATGGTTGCTCAAGTATGCATACACATATTACGTGTCGGATTAATACGTATGTCCGAGTTATTTGCCGTTCAGTTTGCTCCTTACCAGCGGTACCAGAGCCACGACGTGGACAAGTTTAGTCCAGAACGCAACCATGACGCGTGTGGTTAGGTTGGTGCGACTGGTTCAGTTTCGTTTACTACACGCAGCTCTGACGAACGATGGCAATACTGGGCGGGCGGGGTGGCGAAAACTTGTGCTCACAACGCGAGGATGGACACTGATAGAGACATAAACACGTTCACATTCAAACCATCACACCGACGAAGGGATTTGAACTGTGGTTTTTAGATCAGAAAGTAAACAAAAAATGCGCTAATAACGCCAGCTAGTGGAATGGTCTCTTGCCGCTGTGTTTCCATAAGTGTCTACGAGGTACACGGGACCGGTTTTCCGAGGATATCCACGATAATTGACGAATACGTGAATACTAATGCTGCTTTTCATTTGGCGGCATTAACACGTTGTCACATGAACACACTGTAACGTTACCGATGACAACGACGACATCAATGCGCACAATGTCGGAGGTTGTCAGAGACCAACTAGTGGGATCATCAGTAAGCTCCCTTCTACCACTATTACTAACACCAACCCGTGACGGATGGTTTCGGGAGCAACAGCGGTTGACCCGACGGACGCAACGGAGACACCTCCAAGCAGACACGGCTAGCTGACTTTAGTGCACACCATCAACGGACCGAGTGTGGACCTGTTGCACAAGAGGCAGGTCTACCTACCATTTGCGAGTTCTTTTTCGATCCGCGAGGCCTCTGTTACGTTTACTGTACTTGCAACTATGTTTTCGCTGCCGCTGGTATTGTCAAAGAGGGAAACATATACCATAGCATTTCACATAGGTATTGTCGTGGGCGGGTGGGAGGGGCACGGCCGGATAGGCGTAGGGGCAAGTGCCCGTGGCGATGACAGTCGTAAGGAGCACTACATCGACCACAGCAACAGCGAGAACTATAACAACACTGATAGTGCCGACGGTAGCGACCTCTATGGAGATGACGACGACTTATAGTCGAGTTTATTAACTCATCTGTCATCTGCCTATAATTTGCAAAACTAGGCACACGTATATACACATATATACACATATGTATAGACTCTCTCTCTCTGAACGCTCTTTATGTTCAGTCTGCCCCAATGCAGCGAATGTGCTGCCTTGGCACCCTCTCGTATGGTACCTACAACGACCGCTGCACTTCTCCTTGATGCCCCCAGAAATGGACATTGCTTGTAAGGAGATTCTCTAGCCCTCGGGTCACTCAAAGCACTGTTAAGCCAATCGAATTACACTTTATAGCTACCACCTCTAATCTAGAGACCACTAGTTTTTAGAGGGGGGGGGGGGCGCTTAGGGGATCCCGCCCCGAGGCATGGATACTACTCAGCAACAACAACGCAGTGCAAGGTTACACTTCATCAATTCAAGAAAACGTTTATTTAAGCAAAACTTAAATTATCTTTCTATAGGACACGGAGGCGATGCATCTAAAAAACCCTGTGGAAGGCTACAAAACGACCAATGGGCGTTATGGAGTCAGTTAACCATATAGAAATAAAAAACGTACCCTAAGATATAACGAAAAATCGCATTGCTTTATTATTTAAGATATCTAGAATCCATACAAAAGGGCAAATAATACTCAAAACTGTCGGCCAAAAAAAACTGTACAAAAAAAATAGCAGAGGATATTGAAAAAGTGTGTGCGGAAGTAGCCCAGCCTAAAAAGTAAGATAGCTAACTCATTCTCTAGTAATTCGAGATAGAAAAAACTCCTTTTTGTTACACCCGACATTAGTAAGCTCGCTACAAAACGTTAAAGTGGCATCGTGCTAGTAGAACGGCTTGCCCGGCCTCCAGGGGCAAAATCAAGCAGCGGCGGGGGGGCCAAAAAGGTCGTCACCAAGAGACAGGGAAAAAGTGATATTAAAAAAGGTACCCACATAGAAGCTCAGCTAGAAAAGAAGAGCAATAGGAATACGGAAAAGAAGACTGAAACCTAGTAGATGGGGGCCCTTCATCCGACCACTGTTAAATATACTTTAGGTAAACCTTACGTGCTGTAAGGCGGCACATAACATGCTTCATGAGACAGTACGGAGAAACTGTCTGAGCTAAACATTGCGATCGCCAAGCAAAATGCAGAATGGGTATATAGCGCAGAGGCGGATGCATACTATATCATCCACATACTCTCCAAAGGGAATGCAGGGAAGCTGTTTTATTACATACCACGGGGGCCGCTACGCTGTCAATTATTGGTAGAACGAACAAACTGGAGCTGCCCACAGGACTTGCATAAGGCATAACATGATTTACATCATAACGCGCAGCTGGTTAACACGAAGAAACTCGGCTTGCCACCGAGTGGTTATGGCTAGACTTCGAAGGCCTCAAGCTAATAGAGTACTTGGCGATACAAGTAACTGAAGGATTGAACGAGAACTCTACGCTTTCTGTGACAACAGCAGAATACCTTACGGTTACGTTTTCATCTTCGAGAGCTACACAAAGGCGGCAGGCCTTTATAATCGTTTCTCATAACAAAACGCGAGTCGCTCTGTAAATACAACTGTATGTTGTCTCGTATATTTACAATAATATTTCATGGAGTCGGCAATCATATTAGATCTACTGCTAACTATTCATGTCCTAGTAAAGGTTGCAACTGAAATGAAATTACCTTTTGTTACAATGTGAGAACCAATTTCAGCAGATTAGGTGTACCATAACTGACAAGACGATAGATGTAACTTTAAATGTCCTTAACATTTTGAGCAACGCGGGCTGATCGGAAGTGTGCTCTACTTTTTAAAAGCTCGAACGTCAAAGGCTTGCCCTTGCTGCTTCGGTGCATACGAATTCATATGAGTGTAAGAGTGTAAAGCTGAGATAATACCTATAGTACACTATATTAATTAATAATGCTGCTCAATTAGGATATGGGTTAAACATTTAACCGAAAGATGAAAACCCATTTGTAGCACATCGGATAAGAGAAATACGACAAGAATCAAACCCGCTGACTGGAATTGTGTCTGCTCAGAGGGCAATCCCGCCGATATCTTAAGAAGAGGAACTCTACTTCGAATAATATCTAAAAGCTCTGGTTCCAAATACCACAGTAATTTCAACAGTTAACAACAAAAAGTGGCTTACTGCTAAACAAACACAAATTAAACAGCCGGATATACGCCGGATCCCCCGGATTCCATGTTGGACAAAAGCGATGCGCACATTGATATAAATGCTTTGTTCATTGCAAAATGCGGACACTGACAATTAAAGTCATAACGGAGTTTTAACTGTATCAAAATCGCTAATACGCGACATCTTACACTATTACTTGAACAACGAGGTCACAACGCGCTGTAAAGTCATCTCAAGATCGAACCCTAACTGCCAGTACAGCCCTTCCATAGATGATAATGGTTTACGTTTACAATTTTTAAATCTAAGAGGTTAGAAAGGTTAAATAAATCGTCGTGCAATGAGGAATGCCCTACTACTCTCCCAGGCAACAACCACCTAGTTACACTTCTAGTCGAATGGGTACGCTCGTAGAGGTGCATACAGACGTGTTACATCGATCCTGCATTGTATCGGAATAAAATATTTTATCTTGTGCACACTCTTTGTCATTTTCACCTGTTCTAGGTAATTTATAGATCGCAATATTATAAATTATGAAAGTTCAGAGTCAACAGCAAGAGACCTACTGATAATCGCAGCACCGGCCGATATCACGTAATGAAATATTTAGAAGTGAACACCAGCTACTTAACAATTGCTCTAACTGAAGTACCTGAGCGGAATAACCCGTAGATATCGTGAAAATCCAACCAATAATGGTAAATACACATTAACATCAACATTTTGCTGTTTTGTGTGTGGACGTGCGACATAGGGGTGTGGAGCCAGGCCACTGTGAAGTTCAAAGGGGACACTTTCAGCAAAGTAAAGCGGAAACAAAACTGCTCGCGTAACGGTCTGGAGGCCCCAAGCGATCCGCTGCGCATTCAAATTCGAATTCTAACGACTTTTTAACCAAAGTATTTTTTCTTATGGAGGAGGTGTTAAATACAGTTACGCACTATCACTACGAGTCTCTGTCTTAAGCAGTGTGGGACTCGACCCCAACGGTTGGATTTTACTCCGTTGAGACCTATACCCACTAAACGCACCTCTCCTTATAAGCTTCACTTTCTGACAGCCCAGATCTTTATAGAACAGTGCTACGGACTATCAGGAGAAGTGGGGAGCGCCCTTTCAGATCAATTGGCTGGGGTCGCCCAAAGGTTCCCACACCTGAAATCCCGTTTTCCTCGAGCTGCACTTCTCTACGGTTGCTCTCAGGTTAAAGCAGCAGTTGTGTCTGTCTTTCTTTGCACTATACGTATTTCTCCTGGAGGTTCTTTTGCCGTAGTGGCTCCAAGTTTCCAGGTGTGTTCTGTATATACTCTGTACACTGTATTAGGCTGGACCGAGGTGGATCGCAGTGCTCTTGTGCGGGCCCGGGGGCCATGGATGTTTGGCAGAATCTTGGCTATAACACTCACTGCTGTGGCTGTCGTTGCCTTTTTTAAGTGGCTGAGGCCATTCCTCTTTGTGTCCAGTGTGCCCCGAGGATAGCGGGCTGGCTTTACTATTTTGATATTCTGGCGATCGAACTGTAAAGTAAGCGAACGAATTCTCTTCCTCCCTATGAGGAATATTAGCTTTATTTATATTTAATTCAAGCTTGTTGGCAGTTTTAGCCTGCATGCCTATCGCCAGGTCATCGGCATAGGCCACTGTGTCCACTTTTCTGGGAAGGCCCGTCAGACGGAGGACGTCGTCGTAAGCCAAGTTCCAGATGGGCCAAGAATAGACTCCTGCGAGAACCCGACTGTCATTTGGAAGCTGACCTGACCGGTGACAACTGTTTGTTCCTTAAGTTAGCCGGAAATAACCATTACGAGGGGACCTTTTTCGTATCCAGAATAGTTTTCCATGGTAGGCTGTTGAAAGCATTCTTAACGTCTAGAAGAGCGACCAGAAGGAGTTGCCTTGTCTGTATGGTGGAACTGCGTAGCAAATCCGCCTAATTTCATACGCAATATATTGCAGTTAAAACGGATCAGTTCTTGTGGAAGCTGTATTGTCTGCCCGATAGCAGGCTAGTGTTCCTTTGCAATGAGTCTGAGTCTTTTCTCAATTATGGCCTCGTATGCCCGCGCATTCAGCAGGCATATTGGCCGGTATCTTCCGTTTTCTATGGGAATGAGGACGACTTCGGTACGCTTCCATAAACGCGGAAACGTGCCGCTTTTGAGCAGGGCGTTGAAAGTGTCCGCTTCTGTCTCAGGGTGCTCCGTGTAGAGAAGTTTCACTGCATCAGGAAGAACCCCGTCTGACCCAGGGGCTTTACCGGACGTTTTATCTCTGAGCTTCGCATCGAACCTTGTATGGCTGAATAGACGGAAACTCGCCCTCACCTTCCTGCTTGGGAATCTTCTCATAAAAAGCCCTTTCAAGCGCGTGGGTCGAAAACAGCTTAGTTAAGACCGCCTTTATTTGCTGTTCGTCCCGGGGAAGCGGGGGTACTTTATCTTTTCCCCCTGACTATCTTGTACGGTTTTCCCCAGGAATGGCCCTCGACCTCTTTGCTTGATGGCTTGCTTGAATAATGCCCGGTTTCTCCTATACTCTAGCAGTGCTTGAGTGCGTGCTTGTTAATTCTGTTTGGGAGCACGCCTTGCTTTGGAGCACTCTTTGCAATTGTCAGTGATCTCCTTAGTCCACCAATAATACCGAGCAAGATGGCTTCGTGGCAAAGCCTTTGCCTTGCATCCGGGAGGACTGGGTTCAAGACCCAGACCGGCCACCCTTAAATTGGTTTGCATGGTTTCCAATTTAGACAAGGTAAATGCCGGAGTGGAGTAGAATTAGCCATGACATGAAAAAACCGTACACGGGCAATTGCCTTACGGGAAATCTAAAAAAAAAGTTGGTGGTGTGTTTCCTCGCATGAAGTGAACCCTGTAGGTTCACGTTGTCTTGCACACCTCTACAAGGAGTGCTTGTAGATCTTCTGCAGTTCTCATCCCGAGTTTGTTCTTGAACCTTGTTTCGTCTGTGACTCTAAACCGCTTTTTGAAGGGAGGAACGGATTGGAGGTTTTGAATTCTCAATCGAGTCTTAATGCAATAATGGTCCCTCAGGTTACCTTGTCCACTTCCTTCCAGAACCATCCAGCTTATAGCTTTTGGAGCCAGGATGTCGTTGCATAATGTGATATCCACGCACGACTCGCCGGCGGGGCGGTGAAACGTGGCTTCTCTTCCGTCGTTTAATACTTGAAGATCGAGTGCTGCTGCCCATTCTAGTAGGGTTCTGCCCCTTTTGTCGGCTGGAGGAGATTCCCAGACTTCTGACGCTAAGTTAAAATCTCCTGTTATGAGCACTTTATTTCTGGGCTTTGTGCCGCGTATTGATTCCGCGAGGTCATCTAGGCATCGCTCAAAAGCCTCGTGCAAGCGGTTGGGACTGATGTAGGCAGAATAGATTCTGCCGAGCTTTTTCTCTTCGATCTAGCAAAACCCATTTTCCGTGTCCTCTCTCAAGCACCTGTACATTCTGTTTAGTTATGAACGCTGTGTCTAGCGTCCACTCTTGGTCCCAAGTCTCTGATTATTCGGTTTTCCTCCTGTTGGATTCGCTAAGGGCCATAACATCAGTTTTTCTTCTTCATGCTATTTCTTCTATCATATCATAAACCAGCCTGCTTATATTGCAGTTGGCCTAAAATATGCTTATTTCACTTATCATTTTTGTGCGGAGGAGTCGCGCTGCGTCAGAATTATAGCCGCGCCTTTGGGCCCCTAGTGTCATTCATTCGTAGGGTCCCTTTAAGACAGTGGCAATGGCCTGCTATTCGGTCATGGGCTCCTCGTTCTTCTTATTTGGCTCTACACCCCCTGTCTTGTCCCTGCTAACTTGCCTTACAGTTTGGCGCTCCTCCATGTTAGTCTTAACAAGGTAGAGGTATTTGGGGCATGCTGTGGATATAGCTCTGTGGCCCTCGTCGTTACATACGTAGCATTGTACCGTTTTACGGTCACGGGCTAGATGGCCCTCCTGCCCACAGCGGCAGCAATTTCGGTCTTATTTCCGGGTTATCTGCCTTCCCTATTTTTAAATGCAAAGGCCGTGTGCCCAATTTCATAGCAGCTGTAGCACGTGATAAAGGTTATCCATTCATCAACTCTGCACTTGCTTCCACCGACGGTCACGATCTTCTTCAGCAGCATTCTACGGGCTTCGCTCCTTGGTAAGGTGTCCAAGAACTCCCAAATACCTTTGTCCCCGTGCAAATCATGGTAAACTCTTGAATTTTCGGTATCTTCCGGATGTCCTGTTTATGGACCGCGGAAAACAGTTGCTGTGGGGCCGTTGTACTGCCTGGTGTCGATCTTTCCGCCCGTCTTTTGTCTGAGGACGTCTGCAAAAGTTGTGCTGCTTCCAGGACTTTCTTCTTTAACTCTTAGTCCCCTTCCTTAGTAATAACTGTCCCTATTCTTACCTCGTTGTCCGCTGTGTTGATTATTGCACGCATATTTTCATTCATGTCTTCTAATGAAGAGCCTGCGGCAGTTCTGATCCTAACAAAAATATATAGCTAATGTGACCACTACTGCGTAGAGTTCATGGTAGAGGCGCGGCTACAAAAGCCACGAGCAAGCGACAATACTCATTACAGCCCCAAGACCTTCTGAGAACGGCATGCGCTCAGGCTGCAGAGCCTATACACCAATAGCGGGCGAATTTGCAGCCAAAACACTGGTAGAACAAGATCATTTCTTAGAAGATGTCTGACTGTAACACTGTGTACAAAAGGCACACAAAACCCCAAAAGAAAAAGCTTGAGCCTTGGCCAACCGAAGTGTAAAGCCACATTGAAGCAAGAAAGTGGGAGAAACACAAACAGTTAGCGCAACCTTCTCAAAAAATTCAAAAACGGATTCTTGGCGAAAGCCCTACATAATAGTGAAAGGGAATAATGAGAAAAGCCCAGGGCTGCGGGCTTAAGGCTGCGGAAAGATTTAAATCGGAGAAGGCTCTAGGGTCAGATGGCATGCCGCTCCTGGCCGGTCAAAATCTTTAAAAAGTATCCAGATCTGGTTGCACAAGTGTTCACTACAGCGACCAGACGAGGAACAATACCTGCATACTGAAAACAAGCTGAGGTTGTACTCATCCCCAAAGACAACGGAGAATTTAATCCCATCTGCCTACTAAATATCTTGGCGAACATATACGAGGTAATCATTGAAGAAAATCTCAGGATCTTTTTAGAGGAAAGCAGACTTCTTTCGGATTCCCAGTATAGGTTCAAGAAAAACCGGTTAGTGCTCACTGCTGTCCACCGAATTACGGCCAAGGTTGATATTTTACATAGTTTAACCATATACATCAGAAAACTGTTTTTGGCAATCCTGCTAAACGTCAGTAACGTCTTCAACAGCTTTCCGTGGAGGGCAAAACTGGACACGCTAGGAAGGAAAAGGTCTCACTTATCTCATTTAAGTCACTTCAGGAAACCTGGAGGACCAAGGTGTTTTCAACAGTGAAGTGGAAATGTCAATGGCCGCAGGAGTTCCGCAAAGCCCGACCTTGGGTCCCCTGCTCTGAAACCTAGCGTACGAAGACGCCCTACGCCAGGTTGGCCTTACACAAAGGCTAGCGATGATCGCGTACGCAAATAATCTGACCATTCCGCTTCAGGCAAAAACTGCAGAAGATTTGGATTTCGACGCTAATAAAACACTAGACTCTACGGGGAGATGGACATACGAAGGCCCCTTAACAGTTGCTTTGAAGAAAAGCGAGGCTGCTAAGGGGAAGAAAGGAGGCAGGGCCCATGAGACTATACCTGGCCGAACAGCAAATAAAGTAAGGTCAAGGAGGCCCTGTACTTGGAAATCAGCTTTGACAAGAGTTTTACGGGCATTAGCCACCTGAAAGTATCCTCGACTAAGGCGGCCCATGCAATCGCAAAAAATCTGCCAAACAATGACGGACCAAATTAATGCAGGCGTAGATTGCTAATGCTAGTGGCCGAATCTATAGCGCAATGCTGGTCCCCAGTCTGACTCAACCCTATTTGAAAACGAAACAAGCAAGGGGATTCTTAGAAACACTTAGAGTGTAGCGGCTGCCAGGACTATCCAGACGTGGTTAGCACAAACGCTGCTCTCGTGCTGGCAGGAGCTTTTCCCTAGGACTTGAAGAAGGGGCGAATACTCTGGGATGACATGACAACTTGAGCTTCAGTGAGAAAGTAGAGAGAGATAAAGCAATAGAGGCATGGCAAGTCAAATAGAACTCCATTCCTTCTGAAGCACCGGAGGCCAAACATGAAAACATGGATTGAGCGACCGGAGGGAGACTATTTTCTCACGCAGATCCTCACGGGTCATGAGGAATTTTAGACTTACTTCTTGGAAAAGCTCCCTCGGCAAGTTCTGACGACATTGTTATAGCCCCCCCCCCCCTTCCAAATATATTGCAGTTTTAACGCTCTTAACATAGAGCATACATACGCATGCACACGATGGCAACTATAAATATTTTAATTTAATGATCAAACTAATTATTTTGTTCTAGCCAAATAGCTAAACAAGTTGTTCACGAGGGCACAGCCAATATTTTGCTGAGAACATATTGGAAGATAGAATCTGCTCCGGAGCGCGGCGAGCGGTCTAGAAAGGGAGGTGGGTTGCCATCTCCCTAGAGTCCTATACAATCTAAAAACATCGGCGCACGTATCACATTATTCTTCCATAACAGAAAGGCTAATCTTTCGTATAGCTCTATGTTGACAATAAGTCATGTTTGCATCGAAACGCTAGCACATTTACCTAGGTGGACGGACATATAAAAAATAGGGCATTACTAGACATTTTTTTCTGTCTCAGCACATACTGGTGCTCGTTTAGTCCTTATTGTGTCTCGAACACAAACAATACATGTGGCTGGCAAGGATTCCCTGGCCATCTGCATTTTTTGTGTTCAAACGACTTGCATGTGTCGTCATACAGGCACATCTGGCTGTTCTACAAACAAGAGGCCATACAGTGACAATATTTTATGGGAATGCATGTAAACAGCATGATGCCTGTGTGCGACACGGAATTATTCTTAGGTACTCTAATGTAGTTTAACCTATATCGTAAAGTACAATGTTAACATTCAATGTATTCTGGTAGCATCTTTTGAATAAAATTGTACTTGCATGTTCTTGTCTCCATAGCATTTTACCTTAAAAAAACGGAAAACTTTTGGCATCATTATCATACTGAGGTATCGCGATGAAGAGCGCAATCTACAAACTTCTATCGATACAGAAAAATCTAAAAAAAACGTAAGCTTCTCTTTACCTCATTCGTAGACATCAAAGGGCCGTTTGGCACGGCCGCACGAACGGTTACACGTAGCCAGCTAGCTTTTTGCGAAGTTTCACTGAATAAACTAATACGTACTAAAGGCATTTTACGGAAAGTATTATTTTACAGGACAAGTTATTCTAGATGATGGAGCTGGTTGATATCTAGTGGTAATACACGACTAGTGCTGCCCAAGAAAATAATCTTAGCCTCCTGCTATTTTCGGTGCTTGTGGGCAACCTGAAAAGGATGCTCATATGTATGCAGATGACTTGGTGCTAAATTCTTGCAGCCGCAATCTCCTGCGACCTTGCAGCAGTATGTCGACCGGAACAAATTGAAGATGTGTGTGAAACAAAAAAACGAAATTTGGGCGTGAAGGAAAATGTGCTGAAACCGAGGAACTTCGGCTGGATTCGAGAAATATAGAATTTGCCTGACACTTCTCTTACCTAGGAACCATGTTATCGTCTCGAGGGACGAAACTTGTCGAGGCACATTGATGAAAGATGGACTACAATATTTTGGAAGTGTCCGAAACCTTCAAAAACTGCCAGTAAAGGCTGCCATAAGTCTCTTCGACTTGAAACTTGCACTCGCCGCTCCTCACAGTATCGGGTGATATGGCTTCATCCACCGAAAATTAATATTAGAGCGCTTGACTGAATCATGATCAATTTTCTGAAAAAGGTGTTGAGTTATTTTTATAATTGCCCAGAACTTTTAGAATTCTGTTATTTCCTGCATTAGCCTCAAAAGGTTATTCTATTTTTTCTAGGTTTTACTTTCTGTGTGTAGATATGTAGATAGGTTTAGCTTTACAGAAGGCGCACGTTTTACCAAAGATGATAGCCCCCAACAAACATATGTCTGACCGGAGAATAAGCTGGCATTTCTTGACCTGTTGTTTAAGGAAGCCCAGAGGCGCTGCAAGTATGAGAATAGACACCTGATTGCACGACTTGCTGTATATTGCTTTCACATGAAGTTTTGTTTTCGAGAGTGGTCCTGTGTAAACTCTGCAGGCCACCGTGTGACTTATATCACCTCCAACACTGCGATAGAGCAGCATACGCTAACCCGACTTTTAGACTCGTGATGAGTATTAAAATATGTATAGTGTGTTTTATCACTACGCGCAAATAATAAAAATAGGTAAACCAAACATCGGTTAATAAAGCTAAGTCACAGAAAATAGCAGGTCCGCTAAAAGTACAGACGGCTATTAAACCGCTACTGTGCACATGGCTAGAGTTGGAGCTCGTTGTCAAAAGTGTTGTCTCAGATCTAGAGCTCTAGGCAACTGTTTTTAATATCTGTCCTGATATACGACTAAAAATAGACCTCGGCAGCTATCAAGGAAGATACTAAACCGGGCCTTGAGCAAAATTTAGCCTTAACGCCCGGTCAACCTCCTAGAATTAAAAACATTTTTTAACGAGGTTGTTTTTAATCCAGTCAACCTCCTGCCAGCCACATGTGAAGATTTTAGGCCAATTAACGCATTGTCTATGAGGTCAACTAGCAAGCCTACCAAACTCACCAGTATCCCTACGTAGGGAAATAATGAACCAGACCGAGCTGATCGTTGTACAGCTCTCCTCTTACGTATCACGTCCCGATTTCCATTCCTCTGCCGAATCGGAGCAAACTGAGATAGACTACACTTCTGCTAGTTCTGCCTCAAAGAAAATTGTAGCTGCCCTCAACAGAAGCTACCCTCAGCAGAAAATCACGGACAACGTCGCCGGCCTTGAATTTATCGCAAATAAACGAAGATCACCATGATGTGTGTCTGAGTGAGAAGAAGCCAGCCAAAGGTAACATTCGTTTTGCCAAGCCATCAAACAAATTGGCATTCCGCTACTTCGACACCAGAATAAGCTAAGAAGTAAAAATTCCCAGGCATTCTTCTTCTGCCGGGAAGGTCAGGGACTCTTTTACTAGGCTACAGTCGGGAGTTACGGGAATGTTTTAACTTTGCTGATTTACAGAGCTGTTTGTTTATTTCCCTTTACAGATGAAACCGGTTTAGACCGTTTGAGGCCACGTCCTTTGTGTGTATTTTTAACTAACCTACTTTTTCATCAAACGGCTTCTGAACGAACAGAATCTTCGTTAGACCTATCATAAAACATTTACGAAGTTCTAAATATCGAAATACAACAAAACACTTTTTATGGGAGCTTTACAGATGAACACCTGGATAAGAGCAAGTTTTCCGATACTTCAAGTGTGCTTAAATCAAATAGGAAAGGTCGATTCAACGCAGTACGCTTGTATTGCAACGAAGGTTAACAACTGGGACGCATTCCACGTAAGTCGAACAATGGCAAAGAACGAAGCAGAAAGAAGAAAAATTATGGAAACGTACGAAAATTGCTGCCCATCCGCGACTCGACAAGTAGGATCTGACGTGAGGGTGACCTTGAAGTCAGAGGGACTGCTGTCTTCACTGTGGACTGGATAGAGCGGCGAAAGTTTTCAAAGTCTTGGTAGGCTCCCAGATAGGCAGAACGCAACAGCGTGATCCGAAGACCCCTTAGACCGATTAGTGTACCAGCCTCACCCAAACCAAGAGGCTTAACAGCTACCGGCGAAACAAGGCCTGATGAAGTAACTATCCCACTGTGCACTACATATGAAAAATACTTAGCGTGTGAGATGACGGCCTCATGCATAGCCGTATTCATCTTGAAAGCCTGGATGTGTAGCAGAATTTGCTGAAACCATAAAAAGGAATAAATATTCTGACTTGGCTAACCAATGCGTTCTCGTACCTATTGCAATGGAGTCTAGAACCCGCCAACGCAGGGGAACTGGCTTGTTCCACAAATATTTAGCTAAACGCTTTTAGGAGATCGCCGGAAATCGACGGATGCACAGTTTTTGACACAGATGCTGATTTTGGATTGCGGGGGGAGAGAGGAAAGCGGCTTCCATTGTGGGCGATGAACTAGTAAACCGCTAAAATTAAAAGAACGTCTACTTCTCACAAGTGTACCAACTAACTACAAATAAGGAAGATAATAGAAATAATTATTTCTGCTGATGAGTACCTAAGATTAGGCTAACTGCTATCGTGTGTTTGACGCTGTCTCGGCGGAGAAAGATTTTTCCCATCAATCCACGATTTATATAAGACTGATCAGCGATGCAAACATTTAATGTTTACAGGAAAAGTTCTAATAATAAGTATCGCTTTGTAGTAGAATAGGCGCCTCACAGAAAAAAAAAACAAATCGCTACAGATATCGTTTTAGCGAAGAATGCACCAGTGACGCATAAACAAGGTGTCAGATCCTTTTAAAAGCGATTATGCAAACAATTGACTCTTTTTTATTAGCCTAGTTCAGTTGCTGATCTTAGAGCTAGAAACCTATTTGCATGTTTAATGAAGTTACTCAGGTAATATAAAGTAAGACAAAAAGTACTTATATGCTATTTTTCACTTTTAACTATGATAAAGGTTAGCCAATGCTATTCTAGCTATGTATGTACTCGGGGTCTATAAAATGTAGACTAGCTTATATTTGAGGCGTGCGATTCTCATAGTAGTGAAGTTTTTTGAAGATATCATGTAATCTATTTCGACTTTTGTGATTTGTCCTGAAAGTTGTGCTACTCCTAACTTTTGCACTCGTGCAAATCATATATGCATATATCATGCATATAAAAATACGCTGTATAGTACATATAATGCTATGAGTAGTAACTTTGCAAAACAAACAGTGCCACTGTGCCATTTAGAAAAATACTATTTCGGTAAGCTGTTTCCCACATTGTTAATGTTAGGTAGCAATGCTGTAGCGATATACGAACATGTATATATATATCTACATATATATATATATATATATATATATATATATATATATATAAATGTATATATATATAAATATTACAGTTTATGCACACTTGATTTAGGGTTATGCGTTAGATTTATTTCATCTTGCCTACGTATAGCTGTCGTGACGTCGTTTGCTCGCCAGGTCGCCTTTCTTTGCACGGGTCATCTGACAATGCGATACGCAGCGGTTCGGCAGATTTGCCCAGATCGATCCGGTTAGACAAAGTCATCACCACGCCGTTAGCTGGTCTCCGATTCCCGTAACTGTAGGTGGAGTAGACAAGCGTTGACAATTGGCACCAATCCTCCGAGTAAGCGGTTTTGCGTGGGCAGTGGACAGAACCGAGCAGAGACAGAATGCTTGATGCAATACAGAGGTAAAAAAACATGTGTCGTGGGGCAGGGTGTCCGCTTCGAGATGGAAGTTGGCTTCGAGGTGGATGTTGGTGCGCGCGTAACCCGTCTTGAACGCGTGGTTATTTGTTATAGTGTTGCACCCTATAGACTCTGCGCTGAACAGTTGGTGAGGAGCCACCAAAGCTATTGCCGCTAAATATCTCGTTTTTATGCCAGTCTTTTTTCAAGTCATTTATCCAGTCATTGTTCAAGTCATTGTCCCAGTCATTTTTCCAGTTTATTCTGGAGGATGGGGGACGTACAGGTGGTATTACGTTTGACATTGTGGGTGTTCTCCGGCTTGTTGGCTGTCGTGTTGGTGAGTTAGGCCTCCTTGAATCTGCTGGTGAGTAAGGCTGTCGTGAATCTGCTGGTGAGTAAGGCTGTCGTGAATCTGCTGGTGAGTTAGGCTTCCGTGAATCTGTAATCATACACAAAGAAGTTAGCAAAGAAAGGAAACAAATCTGAATTTACCGTTGTTACCAAACTACTGTGAACTGTGTGCCTGGATGATTGCTTAAATGCGGTTCTCTCATAAAGCATACGTATTGTTGCGGATTACATGTGTTGTTAACTTTTATTGTAAGTGTACTAGCACATGTTTGTGCTAATGACTGCCAGGCGGCAGGCGCTGTCAAAACCAGAAAGCTGATTGCACTTTTGGCTACGAGGTTACAAATATGCGGTGCTAGTGTCTGTCTAAGTACTGACATATGATTAGGATTGAGGGAAGGGAGGAGGTCAAGTCACACATTTGTGGAGTTTACAGAAACGAAGTTCCGCTTAGAAAGAAAATGTTTGCAAGAGGCATTTAACTGAGATTGCACACCATTGCTCGTTTGTCACTTTATCACAATGGAGAACAGAACACCCTAAAAGCAATTACAAAACGATATGCAAAATCACAATGTGTATCTCTATATACATATAAATGTGTGTAAATATACATATATACTTTGGGCTAAAAAGATAAAACACGTTCTATTTTCAACCCGGTAAAGCAGTGAACTGGAAAAACGTTTAGATAACTCGCGGGTTTAGTCTGTTTTGTTCGACTGACGACGCAGCCAGTACTATTTTTCCAAGTAAGGAAGCCAAGAGCAAGTTCCGAGAGAGAAATAGATACTACGCCAGACAGAGTCGTCCGGATGCTTGCTTGGCTGTAGTCAACGTCTGTAAGCCCCCCACTGAGCATGAGCCAATACACCGTAAGTGCTAAAAAAGCTCCGTAATGCTCTTCGAGTAGTTTGGTGCTGTGGGAGAGACAGCATCACATGCATGTCAAGAGCGTCTAGTGAGCCTTGTGGCGGTAATATTATTACGGCCGTATGCAGGCAAGCGGGGCGGTAGCTAAGCAGCGAACACCCCTGCCTATAAAAGCAACTTCCCGGGTTTACATCCTCGAAGTGTTTTTTTTTAATTTAGCGTGTTTCTCGCAGGTAGCAAGGTGCTTTTAGGCTGTACCTCTTGGCGCAAGGATACAAACAAGGGGCATAGCATTCAGCCGGATAAAGGGCAAGACTCTCAGCCGGAAAAGAACCAGGGCGCTCATCCGGACAAAGACCAGGGCGCTCAGCCGGGCATAGAACAGGGCGACGAGCCACTAGCGATAATGGATGCTGACCCGGGACTAGAACTAGAGAAGGAAGACAAGGAAGATCCGCTTTTGTGCCAATTGGCAAAAGTGATGGGGCTGAGCGAAAAAATGTACAAGGTCACTTGAAGTACCAAGAACATGCAATTCGTAGTCAAAAATTCAATACAATGGTTAAGGTTCCTAGAAAAAAAAACGTAATACGGTCAGAAAAAGCAAGACGTGCCGATAAACGGCAGCAAGCTGCGAATAAACAGACCGACAAAAATAGTCGACAGATAAATGTCATAAACGACTTGATCGCGCGCTGCGAAACTACAGATGACCTAAAAGATCCCCTGGCGATCAATAAGTTCTTCGAATGCATCGCGGAAAAGGTGTAACGTTCCAATTGCTGTCACCCGAGAAAGAAACAAGAAGAGGAATACAACTCAACTGGCGAGGAGGGCCATGAAGGCACCAAGGAGCACCTCGATTCTTCTTTAAAGAGAACAAGGTGTCTCCTACGCTGACAGGCTTAAGCGTCTCTATAGCACGGTCGACCCGACAGAATAAATAACACAAGTTATAGGGGTTCAACACCTAGTTAGCGGTGATATGTGATTGACAGTTGCAGAAACCCCAGAGGGTGCTCCCGCGTCTTTCTAAGAGGTCCTTACGACCAAGAGGCCTCCCGGATGTGTTAGCGTTGCGCAGGTTTATAATAAGGGACTTGCTCAAAAGAACGACGCAATTATGAGCAAGCGCTAAAACAGATTTATAGACAGTGCTGCCTCGCTTGTGGTTAAAAAGCCTCAAAAAGAGTTTTGTGACCGATATGCGGCCGTGGCTCGGTTAAACCACACTGACGCCGCGAAGCTGACCGAGATAGAAAAAGTTGAAATTGGCTGGGCGTCCCATTTTTCAAGTGAGTAAGTGTGCTCACATGCCAAAGACGCCAAAGAGTTGGGCACCAGGCATGGATCTGCACGTTTGAGTTTGTGGCAACCAAACGCTGTCACAACTGCGGTGAATTGAGCCACATCTTAAATGCGAAGGACCCTCATGCTATAACTGTAGAGGCGTCGGACACTCAGCCAATTCCTCCTCTGCATGCCCAAACTACCGGTCTAAAATAGCAGAGTCCAGGCGCGAACGTGGCGGCCCGGGCCTAGTCCCCGCGCCTCAAGTCAACGTCGCAGCTCTTCCAGACCCGAAATCCGGCCCGAAATCCCCACCGAAACATGCCCTAGATGATCTAGACCACACAATGACGCAACTTAAAGTAATTCAAGCGATTTGTAACAGAAGTTGTGCATCCCACCTAATGCTGGATGAGGTTGCGACAAGAAGAAGGCGGCTAGAATTAAAAACATTTTTTAAGGAGGCTGTTTTTAATTCTAGACTATCCTCCGTCCCCTACGGGCTTGGAACTCAACCTGAGGTATATCTTTAAAGCACCGAGAGCCGGACATGTTAAGATATCTAGGGTTTCCCTAACAGTCCTTGTGGCAGCATGGCCGCTGACCCTCAGCGGTTTGGTTATTCATCTAATCTCAATGAGGATTGCTCAAAGAAAATTCGATCAACAACAGGGATCGAACCGGGGACCGGTAGATGACAACCATGACTAGCGCACTAATCCCCTAGACCACGCCGCCACAAGAAGAAGGCGGCTAATTCTCTTATTAGTGAGCCAAATGTTAAACTGGCCGAACGAAACCTGTCAACACGGGTGGTGGACGACTGAAAACTCGTATATAATTAAACCCGCTTTAAACTAGATAGTATCCAGCTAGTACAGTTCCCTGGAGTTTAAAAGCAAATATGGAAAGACCAGGTAAGAAGAAAGCGGAGGAAAGGAATATAACCCTTGAACGTTGGCAGACCGAATGGGACTACATTCAGGACAGAGCGCCCGGGTAGCAGGTAAGACTCTGATCCCGAACCTCAGGGCCTGGGTATACCGGCCAGGTGACAGTTGACGTTCTACATGGCTCAGGTCTTCGCCGGACACTGTGATTTTGAGTCATACTTGTTCAGAATAAGGAATACCACATCTCCATTTGGCAAGTTTTACCAAAACGAAACCACGGACACGCCTAAAAAAACACCGCACACCGTCTCACTTGCTTTAGACTACCTCGCAGAGTTAAGCCCGATGGCCAGCCCCCAAAGTTTTAAATAGGAGTGCCTCGCAGAAACTGAAATTGGTTTAATAAAGTGGCCAGCATGCTTCTTCGATGTGGATCCCTCTGGAACAATTTATTGATGAGCTAATCGAAGAAATGCCAAGCCACATAGCGGCCGTTAGAGACAAGCGGAGGTACTTCACACTAACCATTTCTTAGACAAAAATAGTCTTCATTGTGATATAGTTTTTATCGATATATCGCGCATACATATTTTTAACGATAAGAAGACACCAATTTAAATCAACATTTTACGTGAACGTGTTTCAAAGCAAATCTAATTGTCGACCAAATAGTGTGTACTTGGAGTACCGAACATGCCGTAAGTCCTAAAAGTTATTGTCCATATATATATATATATATATATATATATATATATTAGCAAGCGCGTATCTGTATGGGCTACAGAAAGAAAGAGGCACAGAGAGAAAGAGAGAGGGGAGGGGGTAGCAGATGGACCCACAAGCAGTAATAGAACTGCAACAATGCATTGTAGAGCGTAGAGCAGCGGCCGCAAAGCAAGCTAGGCAAAGATTAGAAGTAAAAGTTTCAGAAGGCCCAATTCAAGCCTTCACTGTGGTGCCCAGACCCTTCTGCCGTTGCGCGTGGCGTGGTATAGGTGTTCCGTCGCCGCGGCCGGCAGCACGCTGAACTTACTGGCAGATGGCTTCTTGGGTCGTCTGGGGTCCCTGGGGACACAGTTGCCCTCCAGGCACCATTTGCCAGGCTGGCACTCGGTTCCGTCGAGTGCCGGATGCGCCGATTTCAGCCATCGATCTTGTTTGCACCACAGTGCCTTGCACATATCCTACAAATAACCAGCGCGTGAATCAACAACAACTTCAGCGTAAGTCAGGAGCGAGCGTGTAAATGAGGTCAGCAAATATATACTATAAAATACATATTATTTTATGTTGTATTTTGATATCATTCAGTTATAACAATTGTGAGGTATGAACGTTTACGCCAGGGTCATCCTGCTTTGTCCCTTTGTCAGTTCATTGGGCCTATGATTGAAGCCACGTTCCGTCTACAAACCGGCCAAAAACATCATCTGTCTCAAAAACATGGCACAAAGTGGTAGCTTCTTGATAGCTCGAGATACTTCCTTCGTTTTTCAGAATCTGCGCGCTCTGCTACCCATCCAGATTCGACTGCGCTGTGACATAAATACGACAAGGCCGCCGTGCATGAAACCGTAATATCCCATACAAGGCTTTTTTCCGTGTGACCATAGCGGGATGGTGACCCCGTCAGGTCCGCAGCTCGTTGCTGCCATTAAGACTATTCGGTAATACATAATATTATTATTATCAGCATACAGTTGCGAGAATCGAACGTGTCGCGATTTCTGCGGGTGCTATCTATTATTATTATTATTATTATTATTATTAACATTATTGCGCACGTGATGTTGAAGTAGTATTAAATAATGGTTCCAGCTCCTCGTCTCTTTCTGAGGCCATTTAGGTGAGACGTTTTTAGTGGGTATTATGCCAATAACATCGGCATTGAGTCCCACACTACCCGCTTTGGGTGTGCGTAAAGGCATTTTCCCTCTCACAAAAAAAAATAGTATTAGTATTGGTATTATTATTATTATAAACTTGGAGCTTGGAAAGAAGCTATTTGAGGCCACAGCGGAGCCAAGATCGACCGCGTTCCTCGACAGAGAGTGTCATTAGAATTACAGAGAGGCAACGCCAAGATGATGCTGAGTGGTCACCGACACTCAACCAATAATAATACTATATGCAATATTGTAGATGTTATTTAAGTGATATGTAAGTAATTGTGATACATGTACATATTGATAAAATAAACCCTTGTTCAAAAAAAAAAAATAATAATAATTATTATTATTATTGAGAAGCCGGGAGGCCTGATACTCAACGTGGCCAAATGCCAAGTTTTAGCTGTCGGAGGTATCCTCCAAGATCAAGCACAAGCTATACAAGAAATGAAAACATTGCCTGGAATGTCTTGAGACACTCTATTAAAGATCCGCCCACGACTGACAAGTATGCACCCGCAGGTGGCTCTGTGCCTATGGACACATGGTCTTATATCACCAAGATTTGTCTACAAGCTACGAACATGTCAGACTCTGAAATATATTCACGGACTTGCAGTCTACGACGAGACCATCCGAAAGATTCTAAGTAAGGTACTAAACATTAGCTTAGAAAAGGACACGTGGGAGAGAGCTAGCCATCCTATCAGAAACGGAGGTCTTGCAATAAGAAGAGCCACGGATCTAGCTGTAGTGTACTATGCTGCACCCCTGAATCAATCAATAGCTCCCTGGCGGATTACTCACTGACGAGGATGGAAAAACTAAACCAAAATGGCAACTCGAAAAAGTGGTGGCAGATATTACTGTCAGGAGTCAACTCAATCCTGGCACTTTGAAAGGGCACGTAAGTCAACATCTCCTTGACACTTACAAAGGTAAGATGTTCGCACGAGATACAATGAATAGCCTAACATCAATCAGCCGTCTTTCTAGCAACTCAACTTCCTTCAGGGGGCTGGCTCCAGGAGCTGCCATCCCGTCAGCTTGGCACCATGCTGGACCCAAACTTCGCAAAGTGTCCGCCCTTAGAATAGGCGCCCTCGTTTGCCGACCCTTCTCATGTCTGTCGTGCGGCCAACCTGTTGACTTTGACGGTCCACACCCGTCAAGCTATCTGAAAAGTCCCGGCAGACTTACAAGACACGTTGAACCTATCGCCATAGTAAGAACGACACCCGAGCCGAAAGGTCTTAATGGCAGCAGTGAGCTGCGACCTGACGGGGTCAGCATTCCGCTATGGTTATACGGAACATATATATATACACCTGTTATACGTATATATATACCTGTTATACGTATATTTCATTATTAGTATTAGTATACTTGGGTAATGGTGACGACACTAAAAGCCAGAGCGACGTACACAAGGTACAAGCAGACGATAGGAAAGCACAGAGGGTACACATTGTAAGTTGACGTCATTGTGGTAGCGTGATGCGCCGTGGAGGGGGCGGGGTGATTAAAAGCGGTATATAAACGGCCGCTGCCATGGTAGAAGCCTCTTTTATCTTTCGGATCGGTTAGAGTCGATCACCTGGCCCCGGCGGCGCCCAAGGGCGTGGGCACCACGCGGTACAGCCGATCAGCCGAGGGGTGAGTCAAGGCCGGCCATATTGATATGCGGCGTCACGGATCGGTGTGCATAGAGTAGGCTAGGTGTGGACGTTAGATGTTCAGTACAGCCGCGCTCCGATTGTTGTGTGTTGATTATATATATATATATATATATTATATCGGGTCGGCGTTCGAACGTCGAGGTGTGCGGGACGTGTTTTCGGTGGCTTACGAATAGTGGAACGTTACCAGGCTTGAGCTGATCCACCTACCCAAGATACCTTCTCACCAAAGCGGCATTCCCTCTCTGAACATGCAATGACAGACGTTGCAGTAAGTATTCGCCCGCCCTGTTGTCTCCTGTAGCCAGCACCAATCTTCTCTCGACATTGTTGAGCAGTTTTTCCGTGAGCAGCCCAGGCCCCCCAATGTCTCGAATGCAAGGAGTAAGAACAAGTTTGTGTAAGCGATACTTAATACTTTTTGCACTTGGCTGCTACCGCTAGGGCTGCCGCGTGTCCAGGGCGGGCTGCGCCCGTACCGACCATTGAAGGGGCTATCGAGTCGTTTACGGTCGCATCCCACACCAGAATTTGGCCCTACTCAAAGGGAGTCAGGGTCATTCCATCAGGTCTTCTTCCATCGTCTCTGACTAATCCGGGAGGCTCAAAAATGCATGGGTAGCCTGCCGACCGTAGCCCTCTGCTACATGTTTTATTCAAGGCTGGGTGGCGTGCGATTCTGCCTGAACTCTGCAGACAGGAAGGTCTATGGTGACCTAGGGAGTCGACCTCGTCACCGCACCTGCACTAGTGTGGGGAGAGAAGCTCTACTCTTAGCCTTAACCCGACTAGCATTCGTGTAGAGTCGTTATCCAGGAGGGTACCAAGCTAAGGGCTCGGGAAGGCGTGCAGCCATGCACCTGCACCGGGCGAGGCACACGCATATATATATATATATATATATATATATGCGTGTGCATAAACGTGTGACCATGACCGTGGCTGACTCACAAAGCGGTCAGTTGAACAACCGAATCATCGGTACCTACCCGGCAGACAAAGTCGGTCTCGCGGCTCTCTACTCGTTTTGTAAGTGAAGTCCACTCTCTGCTTATACGGCGGCGATCGGCGGCACTTCATTCTTTTCATTTGCAGTTGGGTCTCCTCAATCGCCAGCACTTCGGCTGCTTTAAACTGCGACTGCTACTGCTGCTGCCGATGCTGTTGAGCCTAACTAAGGCTGCGGGTGGGGCCGACAAGGTGGTCTTTCAAGTGGTTTGCCCTTGTCTCTAATATGCAAATTCGATCTTCGGCAAAAGTCGTCGTACTCTGGTCGTACCAAAAGATTGGCACTAGCGCACACTCACTGGCCCCTACTGAGTGCGCGAAGGGGCCAGTGAGTGTGCGCGTAGGGGAAACCTCGCTTTGCTAGCAACCGTAGTTGCTTGGTTCCACAGGCCGCTCCATCGGCCGTCGTTTGCCAGTTCTGACCACGAGCGCTGAAGAGAAGGAGTCTCCGGTAAAAATCCACAGAATGCAATAGCGTCATACTGAGTCTTTTTAAACGTGGAGTGGAAGTTTGCAATTGCCTGGAGGCCCAGGATAGACTCAACGCCACTAGTCGCCGAATGTAAGGAGGCGATGTGTGCTGCGACTGAAAGAGAAACTGCTTCAGGCAGGCCCAGTCCACCTCTGGCTACCGGTAAGAAGGCCTGGTCTAGGGAATCGTCTCGCAACCGCAGGTTGAGTATAGATTCTAACGCGAAACCCATCTTTAAGTTAATTTCCTCCCCAAGTGCGATGGAGCACCGTAGGCCAATTTCACTTGATGATAAATAGCAGGGGTCTCGTCTCCAACCACTTTCAGCAACTGATTTCTTCTGACGGTGTTTAACGCGCTCTTGAAATCAAGTTTGACTAGCATGATTAAATCGAGCCGAGAATCAATAAAAGCCCTGGTAGCGTGAATCATTATTTCAGCACCCCCTTGGTGGAGAAATCCAACTGGTGAGACCCAACCGCTTGGCTGATAACCTCTCTAGAGTCCCTACTGCCAATTTTGCTGCAATCCTGTGTGTACCGTTGGACAAAGAATGTTAGTCTTCTTCGGTGAGCGTCAGATGATTGCAATGCACTTCATAACTATAAACAAAGCATCGTTGGCCAAATCCTGTGGATCCACTTTGGTCCGCACTCAGCACGTCAACTTAAGGGCTGAGGTATTTGCGTAGCCAAGAGCTCAGTCCCTTCTATATAGTTGTTGATGTCTAATAATCTGTCAAACCAAGTTCTAGAGGATGGGTTTAGGACACAAACCCTGTGGGACCCCGATAGTTGTCCTGTACTCTTGGTTTTCTGCAACCAGATCTTGTTTACCAAAGAGGATGAAATTGTTTGGCAGTACGTGGATTTTCCCTTCCTCTTAAGCGCTTCTACTACAGGGTACAACTTTTGGCGGGCTACCCTGCATAGACGGCATGCGTTAATCAAATTCGGCCTACTCACAATAGAACAAAAACACATTATCATTACGGACGGCCGCCGCAACCTGGGGCCATAATATGACTCGAAGAACAACCGTTATCTAAGTGCTTCGTGCCATGACGTCCACCTGCCGCAAATATTCAACATCACTTGGATTTAAATGAGCAACGGTCTACGACATTGCCCGACGCTACAGAGATACAGAAGAGACAGGTTTAGGTGGTGCAACACCTGGAACGAAGATTCACAACCGCCGACATCTTCGACTCTTCTCCGACGAAAAAATCTTCTCCATTGACCAAAAACATAACCCGAAAAATGACCGGTGGCTCGCTCAGGGTTCTTTGACCCTGAGGATGTACCAATCGAGCATAGAACCAAACATCCTGCCAGGGTGCACGACCTAAGTATTGTGTCGAATGAAGGCGACGCCCCCACACTTTTTTGACAGACACGAAACCGTAGGAAGTGTATTTACGTGTTCTGCGAAGGGTGGTAAAACCATGGATTGATGAGTGTCCAATGGAAGATAATCACGCCACAATTAAAAGTTTAATTGCTGCTGATGGTGGCTACATTGAATACAAATGTTTCTCGGGAGTGTCCCTAACGGCACGTGAAAAATATCTGTTTTCCTCTAGATATAAAATGCAAAACGGGCGATAACGTTTAGTCAGGATTTATCTGTACTTCTTTTTAGTTAATCATGTTAAAGGCGTGTTTAACATAAAAGAGGCTCAGAAGCACGAATCCCTTGTTTTTGTATTATTCGCGGTCTCTCGACATACTCATCCCATGTCCCTATCAAGGGCGTCGGTAGTAAATTTAACTTTCCAGAAGCCATACCGTGACGCCTGGATTTCTCAGATTTTTATAATTAGATAGATTTCTCAGACTTTCAATTAGATTGACATGTATGAAAGAGGTTGTTATTACAAAGTATTAGCAAGTGTCAGGTGAGTAAGCAGACAAAGAGAAGGCGTGTTCTATAGATACCTTCAACATACTGAGCGCCTGACAAAACTTTTCTGATTTTTGTTCTCCCGTTCAATCTATTGACCAAAACAATTTGTAGGATTGTTTTGGTCAATTAAAAGAACATTTCAGGACTCTTGGCAGTGTCGATTAAGCACAAGTACGACGGGAGACCTGTCATATTTCTGGGTTCAGGATTAAGGACAAGGTTTACCTTCTTTCTTAGCCTCTTCTCTAAGTAATCCGTAGGTGAGGGTTTAGACTTTCGGCCACTGTGTAACGAACAGAATGCCTACCCCAAGGGGCATAGCGTCGACTCTAGGAGCTTTTCAAGATGCAGTTTTTCTTTAGCTTATCTGTAGAGTTGCCTCCGAAATATCCCCCAGGGCAACCGGGAACTCGTTATTAGTCCTCTTTAAGGTTTAAGCCCCTCAGAGGCTTTTTAAGGGCTGATCTTTTTAAGAGAGTACTCCTCTTCAGCAGCGCGTCCGGCGGTCAAGGGAGCTCTCTGGAACTTGGTCATGTAAATTTGGTACGACAGGCCCCATACGTCACTGTTCCACGCACCTATCAGTTCTTTCTCTCTTTCTACGCTCAAACCTTGCTTTTAGCGATGGGTCCCCCGAGTCCCTTCCGGGCGGCCTTGTGCTTGGCCAGTTGAAAGTCGGCCCGCCCCACGTCTGCCTCGTTTGGCTCTCGGAACGCCGACCAGACCCTTCGTCCAAGTCAGCCCCTAGGATCTTAATGTCAAGCCTGCATATTTGTCAGCGCTTATACATAAAGTATTACTCTACTTACCAAAAAAGAGTATGTATTACTTACAAAGAGGTATCTCTTTCATCATTGCTAGACTGCTGAGCCCGTTGGTGGTGCAGTACGCCACATCGAGCTCTTTGTGAATAAGATACGTGGCTTTCTGTCAGGTGCAGGGTTCTTCGGTTGCTGTTGTTAGATTGACCGTCTGCCTCTTTTGTTTTTCCAACACAGTCGCGTTCCCCATTTGCTATATAGGTTTTGCTCTCCCTTGTATGCTCTCTTTAGTAGTTGTCCATCGATCCAAACGTCTTTCGTACTAGCCAACTAGAGACAGTAAACTTTCTTACGCGGTTCAATATTTTTTTAAACTAGCGTTGCCTGCACTGCCACCATCCCTAATATATGCATGTTTATTTAAGACACTAGAAGCATATTAATAAACATTAACAATAGGAGCGTATTTTGTAAGTTTGCAAAGTATAATCCCATTGTACAGAAAATATACATACCCGACGTGGTTAAAACTTTACACCGAGAAATTGTCTACACACCTCGTAGGCAAACGCAACCAACTGCAACATTCTTTTAAAAACATATCTCGAAAAAACAAATAAAACATATGTTTTCTACATTAAGCATCGACCACACGCCTTGAATACATGTAAAAGATAGTCAGGTACAATCATATAAGTAGCAGAATATGATAAAAAGTTCCAGTATTTGTACGTACCGCATGTTCCGGGTACGGCTCAAAGTGCATGCCGTGAGCCAGCTGACACTGTTTCAACGCATCGAACTCTTCACCCGGAAGGTATTTTTGCTTTGTGATGTCGACCTCTGACGAATATGGTTTTCCTGGATTGCTTAGACATTTATAAAGCTCTTTTCTAAAATGAGACAAACGTGAAACAGGTTATATAACGTAGTCTAAGCCTAAGTGTCAGGTGAGCGAGCAGATGAAGAAAACATGTATTGTATAGGTATCTCTATACATTTTGCTTAACTTTCGTGAAAATACCTACATTTAGTGCACATATATTGCTCTTCAGATTCAGAACATTCTGCAAAAATTTAAGCAACGGTGATGCCTCATTTGTTTTCTTTCAAAACCTTAAAATGTTGATATTACTGTATTAAAACAAACACATTAGGTGGGGCCGATTAGTGCCAACCTTATATTATAACATGAAACGTGAAGAATCAAATACGAGACATCACGGGATCTCGTTTTTCGCAAGCCGTTCTTAATCGATTGCATTTTTCTAATCTATACTTTTTGCCGCCAACGTTGAATGTCGCATGGAAACAAATGTTCTTCAAGACACGTTATTATTCAGTTTCCTCGTCGAAGAACTTACAATATATATATATATATATATATAAATATATAAGAAGACCTTATACGCATTTATAAAAACAAAATACAATTTTTTTTTCTTCTCTAGTGTTTTAATCAAAATAACTCCTACCCGTTGCAATGCACTTGTACCACCGTCTTTCCCACCCTTTAAACACATTTAAATGCTTCTATCAGAATGGAAACTTCTGCACATGTTTCTTTATCTGTTCTACAGTCTTGAGACTCAAACTTCTCAATTTTTTCATTCGAAACCTGAAAAGTCGCAAGAAGCCAGGTCCCGCAAATAGGCGTTGCATTGTCGTGATGGAGGATCCAAGAATTGTTTGCTCATAGTTCAGGCCTCTTACACCAGACGTGCTTGGCAATCTTCTAAATGTCGGTATTTCCTATTGACCGTTAGAACCAAATAGCAGAATACTAAAATAACCTTAGTTTTGGATCTACTCTGTCTGAATTCCCTCGGTGGACTCTTTCATGAAACCACCACTAGCAAAATAGGGCTTTGACCTCGATGTCTTTACCATATACTCATGACTCCTGTTATCACTCTTTAAAATACTCTGACATCAAGATTCTATTCAAACGTTGTTCGACAGGCGTTCATTTGCTGGAAATTCTATATTTTTAGAACAAACTTTGCCGCCAGTCTTTGACGCATAGAGTGTCGGTCAAGACTGTTACAACTGATTCATAAGATATCTCCACTTCCTAAGCTATCCCCCTGATAGTAATTCGATTACTGTTGCGTACGATATCACGTTTTTTTTAACGTTTTCTTCTGTTATTGACGTCGACGGCCTTTTTAAATAGGGGTCATATCCGGTCGCTTTACGTGTATCGTGAGATCGACGGTATTACATATATACAGTGCTCCGGGATACTGTTTGATCATTATACGCACGCAGTCTGTAATTTGTGGCAGGATATTTGGCTTCCCAGAGATTGCCGAACCTCGTGTTCTTCACTTATTTGAACTAAACTCAAACATTGAATGCCGTTAAGGAAATTTAGCTTGTATGTAGATGATGAATGGCACTTCTAAGCAGAACAGCCCCAAACATTTTGGGTTCGGTTCAATTTTTAGAACTTAAAATACTCCAACTTGTTATATATGTATATATATATATATATATATATATATATATATATATATAAGGTTTTTGCACAAACATGGCACACCTTTCGCTTTCGGTGACGTAGCTGTTGCTGCACGGTGACCAGTCGGTCCTTCCAGGTCCACTATGTGGGGACATGACATACGTGTCGGGACTGCAGCGATTCCCCTTGCCGTCATGTTCCATGCCCAAACTAGGTCATCCGGAGATTATTATTAGTTTTCAGCGATTGACAACAAAATCAACAGAAAAGCGCAACAGAGCAGTATCGGCAAAAACGCAAACAACAACAAACACACACATAACATAAATGGAGTGCCGAGATTAACACGTCGCAAGATTGCGTATTCATTAGTTAGTTTTATTAGCGGATGCATTGTCATTCGAATCCAACTTGTATACGCGTATTTTAGGTGATAATTGCATGTTATGCTACTAATTTTTGCCACAATTAATCCTCTTATTAAAGCACTTTGATTCGTTAGGTGACCCAAAGACCGAATGCTGACAAATCGCTTTATGGACTGCCATGAAGCAGTTGTTACGCGATCCTAACTCCCATTGTCGCGGGGGTTGGGTCAAAACTGTAAAAATCTCTTATAGAGGCTTTTTGGGTGTCACAAAGTTTGAATGCCTTAACGTATGTGCACCTGTTCCTGAATATTATTGCCTTGCTAATTATGATGGTTTATATTGTTTTCCAGTTATATTCTGTATAATAGTGTTTGCTTGTGATGGCGACTCCCCGATAGTGGAACATTGGGCACCGGCTCTTACACATGAGTGGGTTCTTTCGTGAATCTATAGATAGAGAAACGTTCTTACTTGTGTCCCATTTCGTGGGCGATTACGAAGCCAGCTTGCCCCGTCCTTGCCTCGTTAATGGTGCAACTGGTTTCACAGCGGCACATTCCTTTCAGGGGTGCCAAACCTGCGTGAAATCAACTCGTTTAAATCGCATGTCGTTGTTATTTTAAGTTTTCTTAATCTAATTTACGTGTACCTTATATATATATATATATATATATATATATATATATATAGGGGTGTTGCAGGAATATTTGAAGCGCGATATACAGAATTGTAGAGCTCGTTAAAGCAAATATTTTTTCCAATGGAACATGGTCTCTGAGAAATCTTGTTTCGGAGTGAGAGCGAAATTACTACAATTTGTGACACTAGTGTTTTTGCCCGACATAGGAGCACAAAATGTGCTGTTGCGAGCCAACCAGTCTTTCTAGACAGAAACTAAGCACACCATCGTGTTCGTGATAAATTCTGCTCCATCTGAATAATATGCAAGGCCGGTCAGAAGACGCGATGTGGTCGCTTAAAAGTGAATTCGCCAAAAATAAAGTTCTTTATTAGCGTTCACGCCAAATACTTTAGACTTTTACTGCGGCTGTCGCGCGACACATCGGCGGTAGTGAACGTCGCCACACAGTCATTTTACATGCACTTAATCTGGACATGCCCTCCGAAAAAATCGTAATTACTCCGCAACCACAGCTCGCATGGACATATGTTTGGTACCAAAATGATCGCCATGAATTGCGCATTGGCTGAATGTGTCCGTTTTGAGCGCTGTGAATGGTTATAGGGTTATGATTCTAAAGTATTTAGCGTGAACGCTAATAAAGAACTTATTTTTGGCGAATTCTTTTCTAAGCGACCATGTCGCGTCTTCTGACCGGCCTTGCATATTCTTCAGATGGAGCAGAATTTATCACGAACACGATGGTGTGCTTAGTTTTTAGTGCTTGGTTGTCTCGCAACAGCACATTTCGTGCTCCTATGTCGGGCAAAAACACCAGTGTCACAAATTGTAGTAATTTCACTCTCACTCCGAAACAAGACTTCTCAGAGACCATGTTCCATTGGAAAAAATATTTGCTTTAACGAGCTCTACAATTCTGTATATCGGGCTTCAAATATTCCTGCAACACTCTGTATATATATATACAGGGTCATTCATATTGTTGTGCACGCATTTCGAGGTTTGATAGAACTCGGCAAGAAAAGAATTTTTCCCTATGGAGGGAAGACGTGGAAATGTCTTGTTTAGGAGAGAGAGTGAATTTTATAAAGTAGTTTTTCTGCCCTTTTTTTCCTACATAGTTGTGCAAAATCTCTGTTTGCGGGAGAATCAGTCAACGCACGAAGAAACCGATTACACCGGCGTATTCGGAGGAAAATTCTGCACAACACACGACGTGGAAGGACGTCTTCCACACGTGGAAGACACTTCACTAGCTTGCGTAGCAAAAAGCTAATACCCAGATTATGGAAAGTCATGAAAAGTCGATATTTTACGTTAACGCCTTTTTATGAAAAATCGTAAAATTTTTCCATTGCGACCAAAAATGTTAGTCCGAAAGACCACTCTTACGCAATAGCAAATTTAATGCCCATCATTTTCGCATCAAGGTGATGGTGCTGCGTTACGTAGTTGTCAAGTCACTAAGCTTTTTCGACAGTCATAGTTGTTATGTTTTACGTGCAAGTTTTCACGTTCAGAACCGTAAAAATTTGCCAAGACGTTTCCGCCCCCTCCTTCCACTAGGAAAATGTATTATTTTGTTGAGTTCTACCAAACCTCAAAATATGTACCTAACTTTCTCATACGCCCTATGGAAATATGCATGCCTTCGCTTTCGATATGGCTATCGAAAAAGCTTAGTGACTTGACATCTACGTAACGCAGCACCATCACCTTGATACGAAAATGATGGGCATTAAATTTGCTATTGCGCTAGAGTGGTCTTTCGTACGTACATTTTTGGTCGCAATGGAAAAATTTTACGATTTTTATGAAAAGGCGTAAACGTAAAATATCGACTTTTCATGACTATCCTTAATCTGGGTATTAGCTTTTTGCTACGCAAGCTAGTGAAGTGTCTTCCGTTGTGCAGAATTTTCCCGAACACGCCGGTGTAATCGGTTCCGTCATGCGTTGACTGGTTCTCCCGCAAACAGAGATTTCGCACAACTATGTAGAAAAAAAGCAGAAAAACTACTTTTATAAACTTCACTCTCTCTCCTAAACAAGACGTTTCCACGTCTTCCCTTCATAGGGAAAACTTGTTTTCTTGCCGAGTTCTATCAAACCTCGAAATGCGTGCACAACAATATGAATGACCCTGTATATATAAAATCATCTGCCTGATAATTATAGGCTCTATAGATCGAGGGTCTGATGGCTTACATAAATGGCGCAGAATATGTTTTATTTTTCCTTTAAACCTATCTTCTTATCTGAATTTAGCTTTATTCTTCCAATCTGCATAACAACAGCCTAGTTGTGCCACATGAAAGTTCAACTATATATCAATATTTAGCTTGAAATAACTGAATGCGCGTCAAAATGTGTCTCTTTGCATGCTCAACAAAAGGAGTTCGAGATACTTTAGTTCTGTCTACTGTTTCTGGTAAATTAATATATTTAATACGACTGAAAGCGCTAGAGTTTAAATTTGAATATCTAAACGACCGATGCGTTCTCTTTTTTTATCGTACATATCGAAACCTTATAGACAATTGTTAATATGGTCAACAGCTGATCATTACCGAGTATACCGTCATTTCTCACTCCTCCTTGTACTGAAAACAAGTCGAGCCCGCTGAGCATAATAGCGTGATCCCAAGGCGGACTTGATTTTTTTAGAAGCTCACATTGCCACTTGCAGAACGTGTCGAGGTATCTGTAGATATCACCACTGCATTCACTAGGTCCCTCCTGTGCAACCAATTTACATGCATAGTTAGAGGTTGAAGCGTTTAAGTATGTAAAGTCATCAAAACGCTTTGCTACAAGCCGACGATACGTTCAGACAGGTGTGCATGCAAGAAGGATATAAAGGTATATATATATATATATATATATAGAGAGAGAGAGAGAGAGAGACTTAGCGATCTGCGTACTATACAATTTTGTACAGCCACATTCGTAATGAAATCGCACCTGTATCTTCTTTAAGATATCAAGCTTGACAACGACCAGTTTGAACTTAAACCGCATCGACGTGTACTCGTAGAGGATCTGAACGTGATGTAAAATAGCCATCACACGTTTGGTTGTGCTCCCAACCGGGTCACTCGGATTGTCCTGCATGTTTAAATTATACATATGGCGATCGACGAATACGGCCATCTCGATAATCTTGGTACTGCCTGCCGCACGCCGGCTTCGCCGTCGTCCGTGGATGGCCATGTTCTCGCGCTGGCTGGTATCACCGTGATCGCGGGGATAGGCGGGTAACGCCTCCGCGTAACGCAGGTGGTCGCCGAAAGGAGACAGCAGCTCTGTGGATACACATGACCAAACGAAGCTCAGTGGCGCTACAATAGCTTAATCCCTCACTGACAAACTAAGCCCCGCCAGGTGCCAACATCAACACGACACAAGCGTTACCAGCATTGAGGTCAGCTGGCCGTCAATAGTTATATACAATGTGCGAATGCATCTGGATTGCCCGCTCGGAGCACCGTTGGCAACAACAATATATATATGTTAGCTTACCGACACGGTTCGTGAAGATATTGCTCATTGACATTGGCACACGTGAGGTGAAAAGGTGCTCGTGTACATATACAAAATACATACATATATAGGATCTCATTCTAGCCGTTTAAAGATGATGACTACTTCGGGTATTAAAATCACCGACGCCGGCATTCCGAAGGGAGTCGACGGGCTAGTAATACCGTTTAGTGTGGGTTGTCCGCTAAAGTGGCTGTTCCCACTGGCCGGCAATCGCGTGAAGATGTGTGGTCGATGCTTTTCGCCTTTCCGCTCCATCTTGTGTGGCTCAAGGTAGAACATGCCGCCGTCTGTGATCATAACTGCGTGCTGCGGCGACACGTGTGCATCCAAGACAGAAAACATGTATGGTTTTAGTTCTCATATAGGCGTTATTATCAAACCAAAAAGCAAATAAATACATATTTAGAAGGGAGTGAGAAGTCGTGTTAAAATTAAAAAATAATAGGGAAATTGCAATTGTTTATAATATCGACCTGCTTGGCTGCAGCACATTACTTCACAAATTTCGCGATTGCTAGAAAACAAAATGGTCAATTGGCAAACCGATATGACACACCGGTATCTTCAGAAGGAAATCCGTGCGCCGTTTCGCACCGGCGTGGTCTAGGGCACTAGTGTCTGAGATACCCAATGTCTTGTGGGTTTACTCCCGCGTATGAAGAAACTTTCTTAAATAGTGCAAATGTTCATTTTGCACAATGCTCAGTGCCAAATACTTCACGTCGCCAAGAGGTGCTGGAATCGGAGTACCTCAAAATCTCTCCGGTAACCGTTCAAAAGCCGTGTCTTCCCAGACAGAGCCATGGGACATCATCGCACTGCGCAAAACCGCTCAGTGCATCTGCCTGCGGAGACACCTCTACCCATCGAGGAGACCCAAGAACAACGTTTCGGCCGGCCACCAACCGATGCGTTTAAGGAGCGTCTTGGAATTTGGAGGTGTTAACTTGCAGAATCGACTGGAGTACTTTGACAATATAGAGCCATAAAATATAATACTTGGAATAAACTGAACAGGACAAACCGAATCATGACCCGCTTTGCGGTATACGAATGGAACCTGTGTACGCATGTAAGAACGACTATGCGGAAAGAAGGGTTTCTGCGAGCCCAGCGCATCGCATCGTTGTACAAAATGCACAAATATTTGCACTGTGATATATATATATATATATATATATATATATATATACATATATTTATATTCGATTATATATAACCTCTCTTGTACGAGGTGTGTTCAAAACGTATCGCGACTTTTGAATTTTCGCGGGTTACGTATATTCGAATTTCGATTTTTTGTGGCGTTATGTTGGTACTCATGTCTCTCACTTATGCCGACAAGCTCGGCCATTTTGAATGTTCACTTAATTGTTGACAGCTGCTTTGCTTGCACGTGTTTTGGATCGTCTTCGATTTTTACCTATTCAAAAAAATGGATCAAAGAACCTGTATCAAATTTTGTGTGAAAAACGAAATTAAGTGCGCGGATGCATTCCGAATGTTGACTGTGGCATACGGAGAAGCTACCTTGGACCGAAGCAACGTTTATCGGTGGTACAAAATGTTCTCAGAAGGCCGAGAAGATGTGAACGACGAAGAGCGTGCCGGACGCCCGAGCACTTCAACAACAGACGAAAAAATTAATGAAGTGGAGAAAATGGTATTGGCCAATCGTCGAATCACCGTTAGAGAAGTTGCTGAGGACCTAAACATATCGATTGGCTCGTGCCATTCGATTTTTATCAATGATTTGGGCATGAGACGGGTCGCCGCGAAATTCGTACCAAAATTGCTCAATTGCGACCAAAAACAGCATCGCATGAACATTGCTAATGAGATGTTGGACTCTGTTCGCGACGACCCAAATTTGCTCCAGAGGGTCATAACTGGTGACGAATCGTGGGTTTATGGTTATGACGTGGAAACCAAAGCTCAATCATCTCAATGGAAGCTGCCGCACGAACCAAGACCGAAAAAAGCGCGCCAAGTTCGGTCGAATGTGAAAGTTTTGCTGACAGTTTTCTTCGATTGCAGGGGCGTGGTGCATCATGAGTTCTTGCCACAGGGTAGAACGGTCAATAAGGAATATTACCTGCAAGTTATGCGCAATTTGCGCGAAGCAATCCGCCAGAAACGCCCGGATTTGTGGAAGAACAAAAATTGGCTTTTGCACCACGATAACGCCCCTGCTCACACATCGTTGCTTGTGCGCGAGTTTTTGGCCAAAACAACACACTAATGATGCCGCAGCCACCGTATTCCCCAGATCTGGCTCCCTGTGACTTTTTCTTGTTCCCTAAACTGAAGAGGCCCATGAAAGGACGACGTTACGCTACGCTTGACGAGATAAAGACGGCATCGAAGGAGGAGCTGAACAAGATAAAAAAAAATGGTTTTTTGAAGTGCTTCGAAGATTGGAAAAACCGTTGGCACAAGTGTATAATATCTCATGGGGATTACTTTGAAGGGGACAAAATAGATATTCATGAATAAATGAATAATTTTTAAAAAAACACAAAAGTCGCGATACGTTTTGAACACACTATGTATACATGCATAGTTTCATTTGTATGTGTATATACTCTGTTGTATTTGCCGATAAATGTAAGTAATATATATATATATATATATATATATATATATATAGAAACCAAAGTAATGCCATACGAGATAATTGTCCGCGCAGTTTGTGTTATCAATCTTCTATGCGTGCGTGTTTTACCGACCACCAATGTTGATACCAAGTCATCTTGTTAACTATTCTAAATCAATGCTCGCTTGTCTGCCATTTCTTCAATCCAAAAAATGTTGTGCGTATACGCGTTTTGTGTTAACCTCTATCTACGTTTTTCTAGGATCAGCAGTCTTTGCACATCCGTAATCGTTTGTGGTCACCTTTCGTTCAGTTTGAGAGTCGTACAATCTAGAGACAGACCAAAAACGGCGGCTAGAGGCTATCGTCCAGATGGAAATTATTTGCACGAATACGCATTATTTACCAAAAGCGCAGCAAACATATAGCTGCAACTACGCATTAACTAGCGCGATAACAGCATTGAGGTGGCTGACTATTAGGAGAACTATTAGATATGGCGGACCACTCACAATCTCAGACGAGCTCATACAGGTGTCAACGGCCGCCGTTCCTGTGACGGGCGAGATAATGCGGCCAACGAATTGACAGCTCTGCACGTCGTGAAGGGGGTGTTTTTCCGTTCTTCCATCCTCGTGATGGACCAACACGTGCTCTAGACGCGAGTGCAATGCCGTGTCCCTTTTCGGCTCCAGCTCGATATAGTACGTCACGTTGAGCAACGTCTGCACGATCATTACTCTGGTGAACAGGCCGTTCAGAGGTCCACCAATAAATTAGAACAGGCAGAAGTATCATTTATTATTTGGTTTATTATTTGCTTGACCTAAATACATATGTAACCTATTTATATCAGGGGCGCTTTATGAAGCAGCATTACCTACGCATCCATATTATCATTGTATCTCTCAATACCTACTGCGTATTGGCCTACCATTAGGACGACATTTGGTTCTAAGGCTAGGGCCTCCGACAGGTCTATATCTCAGCTTCCCTCCCAAGGCTGTACATTATTTTACATTATGTTCAATTGACTTTTTCCCTAGCCCACAAGGTCGACATTCTGTCCCTTCTCCCTCCCCATGCTTAGCTCGTTTAATTGATTGATTAATTAATTGGTTTATTCGGTCGTACTTCTTTTTGCATACATTTTAACCCCCCCCCCTCCCCCCTATCCCCTCAAGAAACTTCCTGGCACAGTTAAAACAGCAATTCAGTGCAAATCATATTACTTCCGTTTGTATTGTTTTTAACATCTTTCCCAAACCCGCGCTGTGGAAAAGAGAGGCACTAGCAAAAGTAAATCCTGGTACACACATAACCTTCCATATATCCTTTGTTAATATATAATTAATAAGCCCCAGAGGCCCTTAGAGCTTGCTACACTTCTTCTTCTTTCAGCCACCTCTCTTCATAATATACTTTTTTCTCTAAATAATCATTCCCTGTAGCCACTGTTACCCCGAGAAGCGTGTACTGACTTAGATAGTCCAATTATGGCAAAGCGTGCATGTTCATGTTCTCCCAAGGACACATACAATATAAATATTTCAAGGACATATAACACAGTACACGGGAATTCAGCTATAGGTTAGATCCCGGCACTGTATACATCGTGGAAGCGTATTTTTGCGGGTTTAGGTCGAGATTTGAGATTTAGATATATATATATATATATATATATATAAATAAGTTTATTGTGTCTTTAAAAATACAATTGTATTATATGAACGTTTTAAATAATTACACAAATATTAACAGTGGTTAAAGCTAACCTACTGCGAGTCGCATCTGATAGGCTATTCAACGACGGTACCGCAGCACACGATGCGGCCTGGTTCCTGGGGGCATCTTTCACCAGAATCTTATACATTTGCATATACCTGCAGGTGCATGAAACCCCCCCGTCCCGCATAAAACGTGATGAAAGCCATGAACAGCAAAGCGCGTGAGAACGTGTCGGTTCGTTCGTCCGGCCTGTTTCCATGTTTCAGAGGTAATCGCACCCGTGCTATAGAAATCAGGATCGATCTTCGCCATTTTCCCTCCCAGGAACTGATAAATTGCGCGTAGGCCGGAGTGGAAGGGAGTTTGAGTCTACGCTTTAGGTCCTCTATAAGCAGCGATAAACGATGCAGACTTAGAGCTCGCTTTAGGAATGCAGGCTTAATCCGCTCGAGTTTCCCGAGTGCGCCGCCGAGAGATAATCCCAGATGACCTGTATTCCGTAAGAGGCGACTGGCGCTACCGTCATGTTGAACAAAGCTAGCGTCGTTCGTAGGGATAGTCTCAAAGGAGTTCGTATACTAACACTTGCAACCAGCGCTCGGCGCGCTCTGTCCTTAATGTGCTCCACGAAGGGCCGACCGTTTGTAGGGAGTATCACCCCTAGATATTTGAAGTTGTTTACATATTTCAGGGGTGTCCTGTTTATATGCAGAGCATCAGAAGCCGCAAGACGACCACCGCGTCGGAATTCCATGACTTCTGTCTTGTCCATATTAATCGAAAGGCCAGCCTCTTCCACAAACCCCGACAGCCTTGCCAGCGCCTGCTGAACGTGAAACCGACTTCTTCCAAAAATCACAAGATCATCGGCATATAGCAGAGTTTTCACGTGTCCCGACTGGTCTTGAACGCGTCGTGGCAAATCGCTCAGCAATAGGGAGGAAAGCAGTGGGCTCAGATTGTCACCCTGCGCTACACCGGTGGACTAAACAAACGGGTCTAGGAGGGCTACTCCATCGTCTATGCTTACCGAATTTTCCTGCAGTATGGCCTTAATCAGCAATAGCATGTTTTCAGGAACCCCGCACTGAGCAAGTTTCATTAAAATCTTGTCACGTGGCGCCATATTGAACGCGGATTTAAAATCCACAAATAGTGCCTGTTTTGGCCTCCGGATCGCCTGATGCTCCTCTTAAAGCAAGATCTCACACGCGGTCATGGTGGAGTGTCCTGCACGAAATCCATGCTGCTCGGGCGGGATACAGCATGGTGGCAGACGTCCATGTCGTAGGCAGGCGTTGAACAGACTCGTCCAACAAGGAAACATGTCAGCCGCATACTTTAGGTCCGGCCCAGCCGCCTTGTTCTACTGAAGATGTTCCAGCGCACGCAGAACCTCAAACGCCGAAAACTCGGCACCAAAAGCCTCACGCGTGGCGGTCCATGTATATATATATATATATATATAGGCGGTCTATGTATATGTATATATATATATATATATATATATATATATATATATTTATATCTCTTTCTTCTAATTTCTAAGTCAAATGCGCTGCGACACCTGGTACGTTTTCGTGTCCTCTTCTCCAGTTCACCTATTGGCTACAAAACGTCAACAACGAGACTTGCTTCCTAACAATCATTATCCGGGTTAATATTAGCAACTTCAGCAACTAGTATGTGCTCCAGCGGCGTACCCCAACGCCAACTAGGCTCCGACCAGGGGCTGCCCAACCCCTTGGCACTACCACCGACACATTCTGCACTGATTCTTGCTCGTGTGTTCATGCAAGAACAGACGGCTGAGTTAGGCCGATTACTTGCTTTTCCTCAGCCGCCAAGGTTGGCCGCTGGCTCAGACGTGTGGCACACACATGTTTGGGGCAAACAAAATGGTCGACGAATTGTCCCCGAAGTCCCCTCGACGTCTGGTACGTGAATGAGAGCACTGACCGTGACTGACTCATTGGCCCTCTAATAGATAGTTACGGTGCGTCTCATTGTTTAGCTGAGATAAACAAAATGTGCTTCAATCAAACTATCTTGATTTTAGTCCCCTCAAAATCTAGGCGCTAGACGGACCAAACCCATTTATGGCCCTCATGCGACTCAGATATCTCGAGCAATGATCTCACTGCCGTCTCGGGCGACAGGCGTGCGCGAAAATTTGTCGGCTAAACATCGCTTCCAGACGTACAACATATTAGTTGCGGCTATTACTTGGGCACCCTAATCAACAAGACCATTATAAAATATGGCCTTTTTCGTATTTATAGGGCCCTACAGATTAGCCTGACGCAACCGTGTTCACGTGTATATCTCCCTCTCTC